>JAQGDG010000196.1:0-258939 GCA_029844215.1 Przewalskia tangutica | reverse complement strand
TCCTCGGAAAGTGTCTGAACCGTATCTAGTAGAGTGCTTGATTGCTCGGTGTGTTGTTGTCGCACGCGATAATCGAGAGGCTATAGGATATTATTTAGGATTGGTTTCCATTCTTCTCGATACGAGATCGTGCTTTAGAGGCGTATTTGTGTTATAGGTTGGACCCTCTCTAACGTATTCCTTTCTGTAACGATTATGCCTCCGAAAGGCATGCCCGGGCCCAGAAGGGCAAAGCGGCCAGGAGGCGCTAGCGAGGATTGCCACCAGTCACGAGGCTCGAGCAGGTCTATACGAGGCAGCGGGTTCTATAGCGCCGCCAGCCCAGCGAGAGACCGCGGTACCCACGCCTCACCGTCCCACGGCACAGGGGCGGAGAGTTGGGAGCCTGAGAGATGGCCACGACTTTTAGCTAAAGTTGTGGCAGCGAGAGAAGGCCCCGAATCTCACGGCGGTTCAGTTCCAGCTCGGCTCGGTCGTGCCCGTTGTTTCACCCAGAGCCGAGAGTTTGAGGCTACGAGACTTCTTGAGTTGTAGCCAGCGGAATTTACATGGGTGGCCCGGGAGGATGATCCGCGAGTTTGTTCATCGATAAAACTTGAGGAAGAGATTTTGAGAGTGATCGGGCGTCCGGAGGCCGGTCAGGTGATCTTTGGTTCCACATAGAGGTGCAGTGATACTTGCGATCGATTGGTTTTGATTCATGCGGGAGTTATCAGGGAAACCGCACGCGTCCCCGACTACTTGCGGATGAGTTCTCGAGAGGAGCTTTCCTCACTTTCACTTCTTGCCTCGCGAGATGAGGAGCGCGCGGGCTGATAATTTTTGCTGGCTTTGAGGCGAGAGGAGCGCTGCTTGCAATCGGGAAGTACAATGTCGAGTTTGATTCATTGGCTCGATATGTCCCGGCATTGGTGGCGGAATATGGAGGATAGGGTGCACCGCTATGTCGCAGGGCTGAAACGACCTGGTAGAAAGTCGTAATGCGGGGTTTCTCTCCGGTACGGGTATGGGGCATTACACGCATCGACTGCGCCGCTTGCCGATGCGAGGAGCGCGAGGTCGGCGAGTGTAGGCGAGCAGCGGCGGAAGAAGGCGGGGCGGGAGGGCCTTACGTTGGTTATCGTGGTAAGCGGCCTCGGCCGGCCGGTCTGGGTCGCACCCGCGGCCGGCTGAGCACTCTGCAGCGTCACCGGCCACGGCCCGGAAGTTTTTGAGCGGCCAGGGGCCCAGGCTTGGAGCGTCGAGTGGCGAAGTGCTGGCGATCGGGACCACCCCACGGTGTGGCCCGTCACGGTCAGATCGATTCACGGGAAGTGGTACTCGCACTTTTGGAGCTTTATTCTGGTTGTAGCCCAGCGGAGTCACTTTCGCGGGGCTTGCTATCAGGCAGAAACGGCCCGGCTGGTGGTAGGGCTCGACGCCTTGAGGTTACATTCTTGCGGCCGTCATCTCCTACTCTGATTACTCGCCCGGCCGTAGGGTGCTCATGCGGTCAGCCAGTCGTGGCGAGGTCGTGGCTCGGGTCCCGATTCTAGCGGTCCTCGAGAAGCGCATTGTATGCTTTGTGTCGGTAGCCAGGATCGGAGGCCTCGCTGATGTCGTCGCGGAGTACGCTTATCGGTTCACAGGTTTGATGTGTATGCTTTGATAGATCGGGTTACACTACGTCTATGTATCTCCAGCTTTATTGCTGGTAGGATGAAGGATAGGATAAACTTTGAGTCCATGACCGCTTTCGAGGTAGCTTCGCCGATGGGTGATTCGGTGGTAACTGGCGGGTATATAGGGCTTGTCGCTTGTGACCATTCACGATCGTCGGACCACGGCGATTGATAGAGTTGGAGATGATTGACTTGGCGTGATTATGGGGATGGATTGGCTGGCTTAACTGCTTGCTATGCCAATGTAGGCTATGAGAGTCAGTGCGGTTTCCAGGTTTCTGAGAAGCCGGTTGTTGAGTGGGAGGGGAGCAGGTATCGCGAGGGAGTAGGTTTATTTCTACCTCGAGGCTGAAGATGGTGCGAGAAGAAGGTATATCTACCATCTCGTTAGGGTGTTTGATCTTGAAGGCTGCGGTACCAGTTTTTGGTCGATTCGATGAAGTCGGCGGATTCCCGGGCGTGTTTCAGAGATGACCTCAGGTATCCCACCACGAGAATCGAGTTTTGTATTGGCGATATTGCGGATACTGCGACTGGCCTTATTTCCATTCACGCCATCTGAATGGCGCACCAGAGTTGAGAAAGCCGAAGGAACCGGTGAGGATTTCTTTGGAGAAGGAGCTTCATTAGGCCAGATGTTTCCCCATAAGTAGCCGAGTGTGTTCGATGAAAAAGAAGAAGGGCGGGGCGGCTGCGCGCGTAATGTGTTGATTACGAGCTGTTGAACAAGGTGACCATTAAACGAGATACCCCGCTTCCCGAGATTGATGATTTGTTCGACCGATTCTGCGAGCGCGAGATGTTTCTCGAGATTGATGCTGCGTTCGGGCTATCATCGGTCGTGTCGAGAGAGTGGATGTCCACTAGGACTGCGATTACGGGGCGATGCGAGCATTATGAAGTTCGAGTGCGTATGCTTTTGGGTTGACGATGCTCGGCGGTATTCATGGATTTGATGAGCGAGTGTTGAAACCATTTTGGACTGCGTTGGCGATCAAATGTTCATTGATGATATCTTGGTTTATTCTGCTCGGAGCGACGGGAGCATCGCGAGGAGCATTTGAAGCTGTCTTTGGCGATTCTCGAGACCAGCCGATGATTTAATGCGCGTAAATTTTCCAAATGTGAGTTTTAGTTGACTGATGGCGTTTCTTGGGCATATTATGAGTGATGGCATTCAGTGAATCACGGCGACCCGATCGAAAGCGATGGGACTTGGCCTTGACCTACTACTCAAGCCGAGAGGTTCGCGATTTCACGGGCGCTGCGAGTTGTGCTCGGCCCGGTTCGTGGTAGAAGTTTGCTTATCTGCACCGTTGACTGAGGTGACTTCGAGAAAGCGACCGAGTTCCGATGGTGATGCTTGTGAGCGGGGTTTCGATTCTTGAAAAGAGATTGGCGACGGCCCCGTTCTTACTCTTCGGAAGGTCGAATGGTTATATGGTGTATTGTGATCACGTCGAGCATCGGGTTGGGATGTGTGTTGATCTGACATGGCGGGGTTATAACATTATGCGTCCGACGGTGAGGAAACACGGAGAGAACTACCAGCTTGTGATTTGGAGTTGAAGCTTGGTAAGTGATTCACGCTTTGAAGATCTAAGGCACTATTTGTATGGGGTTCGGCGTGGATATTCTATACAGACCACAAGAGCCTCCAGGTATATCTTGACTGAGAGGAGGCGAACTACGGCGAGGCGGTGGTTAGAGTTCTTAGGGATTCACGATGTTGATATCACCTGTACCACGGGAAGGCGATGTTGTGGCGGATGCTCTTGAGTCGTGAGTGGATGGGAGCCTATCGGATGTGCAGCTAGAGAGGAGGGACATGGTTCGTGATTTGCATCGATTAGCGAGCCTTGGTGTCCGTTTGATTGATTACGATAGCGATGGGGTTAGAGTTCGTGAGGTTGCCAGTCTTCCATCGTCGAGGAGGTGGAGAAAGCAGCGATTCGAGATCGACTTTGATTCGATATCGTGTCTGACTCTTACGTGAGAGCAAGGGTCGCTTTGAGTAGCACTGATGGGGTGCTAAGGTTTGAGCGGTATGTGTTCGGATGTTTGAGGACTTGGCGGCGAGTTCTTGGGAAGCGCGCAGCGCGCGTTACTCTATCCGTCGAAGTGCGACCAAGATGTACCACGACCTTAGATACGTGTATTGGTGGGATGGCGAAGAGGGGCGTTGCGAGTTCGTAGCTCGGTGCCGTGTTGTCGGCGGTGAAGATAGAGCACCGGAGGCACGGTGGTTTGTTGCGACGATTGAGATCCGGCACGGAAGTGAGAGGTAATCAGCGTGGATTTCATCGCGGGATTACCTCGCTCCGGAAGAACATGATTCTATATGGGTTATCGTCGGCGGTGTGAAATCAGCCCACTTTCTTCCGTCGGGGCGACTTTCCGGTGAGGATTATGCGAGACTTTACATCAGAAGATCGTCGGTGCATGAGTCCTCACCGATCATATCGAACAGAGCCAGTTTACGGATAACAGAGTCGCTTCCGAGAGGGTTTAGGGGCGGTGAGCACCGTCTGCATTCATCCGCAGAGCAGACGGACGAGCGGCCTTATCCGACTGCGAGGATATCTTTGCGAGCTTTGTGTTATTGACTTGATGGTAGTTGGGAGGATCATTTTCCTCTAGTTGAGTTCGCGTATAATAATAGCTACCACTCCGGTATTCAGATGGCGCCTTATGAGGCCTTGTATGGGAGGAAGTGCGGTCGCCTATGGGTTGGTTCGATGTGGGCGAGTGCGGCTAGTGGGACCAGATTTGGTGCGGCCGAGCGATGGATAAGGTGAAGCTTATCAGGCGGCTATTAATTCGAGTCGGAAGTCGTATCACGGATCATCGTCGTCGACATGCAGGTTCGCGATTGATGATTGGGTTTTCTGAGTGTCGCCCATGAAGGTGTGATGAGATTCGGGAAGAAGAAACTTCATTACTAGGTACATTGGGCGTTTCAGATTGTCGCGAGGTAGGCAAGGTGGCCTATGAGTTGAATCTGCCGTCCGATGCGGAGGTAGTGCATCCGGTTTTCGCGTATCTATCTTTGAGAGATGTATCGGGGATCCATCTAAGTACACCAGATTGGCGATGTCGGTGGCCAGGGGTTATCGTATGAGGAGATTCCGTAGCGATAGTCGATCGTCGAGGTTAGGCGTCTGCGGACGAAGGGCGTGGCTTCGTCAAAGTCTTGTGGCGGAGCAGGCTCGAGGAGGAGATGGCGTGGGAAGCCGAGGAGGACGTAGGCGAAGTATCCTCACCTATTCACGCCTCGGGTAATTCACTTTCACTGCTTGTAAATTTCGTTATCGTTTACGCTAAGTGTTGTTACGTGGCGTGTGTGGCATTGCTGTTGTCTGAGTTCACGAAGAATCTTATCGTTAGCGTCTTGGGAAGGAACATTGGAATGAATGTTTCTAAGGGAGAATGTTATACCCGTATTTCCGGAGTATGTATGCGTAAGGAATACGTGCAAAATCTATTCAAAGTTTAGGCAAAACATTTTTTTAGGCACAACTCCAAAGCGAATAGTTTTTCGGCGAAGCGTTTCCACGACTTTTGTAGGGTAAATTCGGCTATGCCATTTCTAATTTTGCGGATTTTTAGAGGCGAAACATTTTGGACCAGCGGGAGGCGACACTTGTCACCCTCGATTGATGGACTTGAAATCGTCCGTTTGGACGATTTGGGCTAGGAAGGAACACGTTTTTGTGCCTTGTGCACAAGTCGAGAGTTGGTAGGATATTTGTGTATAGTTAATCCTCACTTACACTTGCCTTGCACTTGTCTAAATCTTGGCCATTGGTTGGCCACTTGACCTATAAATACCCGGCTTAAGATGAAGAGTTCTTGTCCACAAATTCTTTCAAGTCTTGAAAATCCTCATTCTCCTTGTTAGCCATTCGTCCAAGCCTCTTCCTCTAGCCTAAGTGGCCCTTGGCGAATACCCCTAGCCTAGCCAAAAATCTACCCCCCCTCCCTTGGTAGAAAAGTTACCTTCTTGTATCGTTATAATGCCCAAAATACCCTAGCCCAAATACCTTAGTACTTAGTAGAAGTTGTGAAGAACTTCTAAGGTTATTGGAGCATCTGACAAGAGCAAAACCTTGCTCAGTGCGACTTTCTAGGATATTATTGGGCTTACCAGGGGTAATAATCCTAACCCTCTTTTGTATTAGAGAATGCATCTTTTGTAGAAGTATAAGAATAAGTATTAATCACTTAGAAGAATATCCACGAATAGAATTGATTTATTACCACGGTAGAAGGGTTTAAAGAAGAATAATCAAGCTGTACTTACATGGGAGAATTTGTTTTCACGATGAACTTATATAGCTCAGGGTAGGGAAGTGCTTTGCCCGACTTAGTAGAATTATGAACCCTGTTTAGAATGACCTTGAGTAGTCTTTGATAGATATGCGTGACTATTATGAGGTGACTCTCTGCTTGTGACATATTGACTTGGCGGTGGTTTTATTGAGAAGGTATGTGAATCTTATAAAGCATGATATTTTACAATATATATGATGCGGTGAGGCGTCGTGTGTTAACTAAAATATAACTACGGCAATGTCTTTGACTTAAGCACGAATAACACTTGCAATGATGCCTGGCTTAAGCACGAATAACAACTTACAGTGATGCCAGCGGCTTAAGCTTTGAATAATAAAGATCACGAAAGCATTTTAAAAATCTTGAATCTTTTTCTTATGAAGAAGACTAATTGGTTTTTAATGACTTAAGTTATACTAACCTTATGGGAGGTTAAGTATAACCACTTAAGATGATAAAAGAAAGCAGTTTGCCTATGTGTTTATAACAGACTTATATTGAATTGTGAAAAGAATAAAATGGTTTGATAAGTAGACATGATATGATGCTATGTGTGTTAGTGTCTTTATAGCGTTTGTGAAAAAGAGTATTCTTGTTGTGATTATGTTGTTTAAAGATAGTTTGTTATGTTAGTATACTATCACTCACTCTTGAGATGATCTGGGGTTAGGCGCCCTCCGTCACGGGGTAGACTCGAGTGATGCAGGACCGTGATTGAAATACCTAAATGCGGGTCGAGGGCCTATGCGGAGCTACGAGTTCAGGTTAGTATGCGGGGTTATACCTCATGCGGTCTATGTGGCGTGCGGACAGCGAGTCGGGGCGATGCAGAGTAGCTACCCTCGATGCGGGGTTATACCTGCATGCGGGCCCGTGAGTGGCCTATGCGGACTCGGGAGTCGAGTTAGGCTTGCGGAATGATGATATGGCGAGTGGCCTGTTTGATCATTCGCGGCCTAGACAAGACCTATTACGATTACCTATTGTTGCTCTTGTTTGTGATGTGGCACTACGTGCGGTTTCATAGTTGTTTCGCACATATTTGTAAAGCGGTTTTAAAAATGATATGTTTTTCATTTAAGTACTTTACAGTTTGCATACTTAGTACTGTTATCTTGACCTCCTTGGGCTGCGTTCAATCTGCGGTAAGGGCAGCGGTGCTAGATCCGCGTCCTTAGGATCTCTACGTTGGTGTCGGGAGCTCCGTCTCTTAGGAGGCTCTACTTTTAGTATGATCTCCTGTTGTAGATAGTTTTATCTGATCGAGGTATGGCGGGAACCTGTCCCGCCATAGTTATATATTTCCTTGAAGTGCGTAGTCGTGTTATGCGATGTCGGATGCTTCTAAACCATGATTATATATATATATGCGAAAAGCGTGTTTTCAATAAGCGTGTCTTATTTTATAAAGCTGTTTCATGTCTTGCTTTATATTTCGATTACTCGATGTATGACTACTTGGGTGCCGGTGAGCACGATCCACGAACCGGGCGAGTCGTGACCTGCACGCTGAAACTGCGTGGCTGCCCTATCCGCTTTGTCAAAGACTACGGACGATCCAGCAAAGTATTTTCATTAGGAAACAAAGGAGGTTTTGTTAGCATCTGCGCTTTCTTGCCTTCGCCTTTCCGCTGCCTTGGCACGTTCTTGTGAGACAAAACTTCTTTCCATCCATCTTCTTTGTTGCTAGAAGCCATAGCGTGTGGTTGCTCAAGCTATGTTCCCAGCGTTCAAAGAGTAACATTACAGGACCTGAGTTGAGCCTTTTCAGTAGCACCACTTGTGTGTTTCTCCATCAATGAAGGTGGCGGGTTCATAGGCACCCC
The DNA here is from genome assembly GCA_029844215.1 of Przewalskia tangutica. Lineage (NCBI taxonomy): Eukaryota > Viridiplantae > Streptophyta > Magnoliopsida > Solanales > Solanaceae > Przewalskia > Przewalskia tangutica. The sequence goes on along the minus strand of JAQGDG010000196.1, from coordinate 251,117 downwards.
GAATCAGAATGTTTTGACTCATAACTCATCCTAACATGTTGTGCCTGCCATGGTGAGAATTAGGCGGTGAGGACCTTGCTTGAGATTCCATGAGCTTGATGGACGGAATGACCCCAAAGCGGAGGACCGCGGCGTGCGATGCTTCTCCCAGACTTAGGTACGGGAGGTGTTGTGTGCTCACTTTCTTGAATGTCCATCAGTTATCAGCATCTGCGGGATGTTGAGAAGTTGGTGGATGAGGAGGAGGGTTAGTTCCACCGTACCTCTGTTGACCTCCAAACAAGTAGAATCTTCCTTATTGTTGGGGTACCTCGATTATTGCGTGTTTTGGAGCTTCTTCATTGTTGACATCATCCCTCGACTACACTTCAAGTGGTTGTGTCAAAAGCCGCAATGATAGCAAAAGTCGGGTAATTCTCATGGTTTACCCTTTGAGTATGCATACATTATCGGGGAGTTTGGCGACAAAATCCATTATTGGCTCATGCGACATCAGCTAGAACTCTTGCGTAGTTCATTTTGACCTTTCCTTAGTATATTGGTTAGTGTAAAGAGGCCTTCCTACGTGTGAAGCAATCTTACTAAGGCGTTACTCGAATAGAAGGGAATGTCAGGAAAAGTGACTGAATAGGAATGTCGAGAATAAATCATCAGTTATTAGAACTCCTTTATTGATAGCCTTGGCGTCATGGTTTTCCGTAGACCATATAAGGGCCTCAGTGAAGTACATTAGTGCGCTCTTCTCCGTCGTGAATTTGAACAGTCGGCCTTTGCCATATGGTATATCGACATTTAACTCCCGTTCTTTCGCAATGGTATTCAATGCTTCTCTTCCAGGAAAGGACATTGAAACAACCTATTAGGCAATAGCCGTGTTTCTATGAATGGAACTTCATCCTCGGTTTCTATATCTACTTAGCTCCTTGTTGCTCGATAAATTGTAACCGTACCTTTTGCCTCGATCCTAGTTCCCATGAAGACTCAGTAAGTCTTGGGAGGGATGGTACCTTTGCCAAGGTTTGGGGGAAGATTGCTATGGGATGTAGCCGCGGTAGGAATTTGATGTTGTTTAGAAGATGCATTAGTGTGTAAATCATTAGGAGGTATTTCTGGAGGTATAGGCAGAGGGGGATGGGTAGAAGGAATAGAGCTTGGGCCCACGATAGGTGAGAGGATTCGTGTGCCATTTGGGACGGTAGGGAATTTGTGTTGGGTTTCAGGAGGAATAGAAGGAAGGGAAGATAGAAGGGGTGAGGTGTTGTGTATTTCAGAGAGTAATGAAGGGGTATTAGAGGAGAGAGGGGGTATGTTCACGACATTACTCGTACCCAAGGAAGAATTAAAGACGAAAGGTTTATTGTGGTTCTTGAGATTGACTCCACTAAGCAAACTAGCTAAAGTAGGGAAGGCTTCATTAGTGAAACTTAAAGAAATCTGGGGTTGTTGTCTTAATACACGAGAGGGCTATTTAAAATGATAACTTGACTTATAAACAACTTGATTTTGGGAAAGGAGAAGTAACTTGATTTAAAGTCTGAGTTACTTGTTTTTAAAAGAGTAAGACACTTGGTTTAAAAAGTATATTGCTACTTGACTTTAAAAAGGAAAAAGTGTCTTTGTTTTAAAGGAAGGCATGGTTTTGTCTTAAATGGTTTAAAAAAGGAAGGCATGCTTTTGTCTTAAGATTGGTTTAAAAAGAAGGTATGGAAATTGTTTTGGTTTTACTTTGATGTCTTTTGACTTGAGTTTTAAATAATAAGAATCTTGAAGTATTTCAAAAGAGTTATGAATCATTTTTGAAAGAAAAGAAATACTTGGTTTTAAAAGCTTAAGTGTTATACTAGCTTTATGGGAAGTTAGGTATAACGACTTAAGGAAGATAGAAGGAACGTTTTACTTATTTGTTTATGAAAGTCTTGTATTGATTTCTGGAAAGTGTAGTAAGATGGTTTGATAAGTAAACATGTTACGATGCTACGTGTGTGTTACACCCCGTAGTTCGGGTATGTATGTGAGGGCGTGCGTGCGAAAATCACGATAGAAAAATTGGAAAGGAAGAAAGATCACGATTTTTCGGAAAAGTTTCGAGTTTTGTGAAGGAAAAGTTTAGTTAATGGGAATTGGATTCCCGATTTGGTATTTGGACTTCTTGGATTATATTAGAATTATGAGATTTTATTTTGGAAATGGTCACGTGGGGCCACGGGAGAAATTTCTGATATTGTAGAGCCAGCTTTGTTTTAGAGATTTTTGGCATTACGGATATTTTGGAGCGAAATATTTTGGGCAGTAGAGGCGACCGTGTCACCCCGTGTGGCGAAGGTGGTAGAAATTTGTTGCCCAGTGTTACACAGTAGTTAGGTATGTATGCGAGGGCGTCGTGCGAGAATCGACATTAAATTGGAAAGGAAGAAAGATGTGATTTTTGGCGGAAAAGTTTCGGATTTTGTGAAGGAAAAAGGTTCGTTAATGGGAATTGGATTCCCGTATTTGGTGTCGGACTTGGAAAATTAGAAATTATGGAATTTTATTTAGGAATTGGTCACGTAGGGCCGGGAGAAATTAACGGTTTTGTGGGGCCAGCTTTGTTTGAGATTTTGGCCATTATGGATATTTTGGGAGATGAAATATTTTGGGCCAGTGGGAGGCGACACGTTTCACCCACAGGTGGCTCTTGGCGAAAGTTGTAACAAGTGGCAAGACAGTGGCCTTGTCTTGCAAGATATTTTTAGTATGGACAAGTGGCTTGTGGGACCCACACCACTTGTCCCCAATCTGAACCACACACTTGCCTTCATCCACAGCCCTTGGTTGTCCTATATATACTCTTTAGTTGATGAAATCTTCCACACTTAACCATTTGAGACTTGAGAAAAATCCTCCACTCCTTGACACAGAGCTCTCGGCCATTGGTGCCATTTCTTGAGCAAAATTTGTCCAACAATTCTTAAACTTTTAAGTGTTCTTCCTAAGGTGTTAGGAAGATTGTGTACGAGAGTTGGAAAAGATTTCACACCAACTATTTAGTTGCCTTGGCCGAAAGTTGTCTTGTTGGAACCCTAAGTGTTCTTCACTCTTTGGAGTTGAATCTTGAAGAGAAGTTGGTTAGGAGCTTCTATGGGTTGCTTGTAGCGGATTGGAACGTAAAGATTTGGAGCTAAGACTTGCTTGGAGCGACTTTAAGAACTTGGATATTCTTGGGCTATTTGAGGTAGTGAAACTTAAACCTCTTTGTGAATTGGTTATTATACATATATTATAAGTATATTATGGAATATATAATATATGGAGTAAAGTTTGGAGGAGTTGGATCTTGTTAACTTGTTAAAAGAAAGGATTGACATTTGGCCATTAAAACGTATCAAACGTATCCAACGTATCAAACGTATCTTACTTGTTAAGAAGTAATAACAAAGTAACTATAACTTATATTAAGATGGAATATAAGTTGGATGACTAATGAAGTAAGTGGATAAGTAAAATGGAAAAAGTTGGCCAAGGACCCCAACTTAAGGACTGTATTTACTTTGGATTGTATTTAAATTGAACTGTATTTACATTGTTGTTAAGGGGAATATTATTAATCGCGTCTGTTTGGGCGTGTGATCCCCTTCGTTAATTGTTGTTGTTGTTGTTAAGGGGAAAATTGTTAATCGCGTCCGTTTGGGCGTGTGATCCCCTTCTTTAAATTTCGGAAATGTTGCGCCTTAAATGTGGCATGTTGGTTAATGTTATCAGGCCTTGAAAAAGGTGGAAAAATATGTAAAAATGGGGGAAGTGCTGCCCAATTTTCCGTATAATTAGAGGGTTTTTTATTGGTATAAGTCTTCAATGGTAAGTAAGGTTTGATAGAAGTGCTATGACCATTTTAGGAGTGAAGTACTACGTGTGGCGTGATCTACTTGGATTAAGGAGTAGCCGACGGGTTGAAGTGCTTGGAGCGTTTTGCTATTTGTCGATAATCGTCGCGAGGTATGTGAACCTCTTCCTATCTTTTCTAGCATGATTGTTGTGAACTATGTAGTACTGTAGACGTACGTGTGCTAAACGAATTTGGTTGGTTTAAAACATAAAGTGTTATAATAGCTTTATGGGAAGTTAGTTATAATGACTTTATGTAGGTAAAAGAATGGTTTGTTGATTTTAAAAGGCAAGATACTTGGCTTATATCTGACTTGTGATAATGTTAAGAACTTGAATTGTGTTAAAAATTTGTGAAACCGCATTCATGAGTAATGGGTACTTGGTCTTTAAAAGGATAATGTTTTATTGATTTCGGAAATGAGAATAAGTATCGCATAAACCACTGCAGCGTTAATAAAGGAAAATGTATTGACAAATAATTAATTATATTAAAACCAGTAGAAACCTCCATCTGCATAGAAGCTAAGATAAGACAAAATTTTATTACATTTCCTAGATCATGGCTGCTTTAATAAGATCATTAATAACAAGTATTGATTTTTCTTAAATTCCAAAGTAAGGAACTTGTTTTCTAAAAGAAAAGGGACTTGAGGAATTTGAAGTGTTTTGGTTTAAAGAAAGGCATGGTTTTGTCTTAAGATGGTTTAAAAAGAAGGTATGGAAATTGTTTTGGTTTACTTAAAAAGATAGTTACTCTATTTTGATACTACGGGTATCATGTGACTTGTTGTGAAGGAAATTGATCTTTTAAAGAGTTAAAATACGTAGTACCTTGGGGTTAAAATCCGGTTTTGTTGTTATAAAAAGAATGTCTAAAAGTATGTTGAACTTGCCTATGCTTGTGGTGATAGCCTTTGTTGTGCAAGTGTTGTATTTACGTACTCGCGTCTCTCGTTGGAGGGCGGCTATCCCAGTTGATTGATGGACATCTTGACACGATGGGTGGCCGGGTATCTTACTATATCGATCCTTTTGGACATGCGACGATGGGTGGCCGGGTATGCTTCCATTATGAGTGTGATCTTGTTATTTGTTTTGGACATCACGACACGATGGGTGGCCCGAGTATGCTTCCACTTTGATTGTTATTTTATTATTTCCTTTTGGACATCACGACACGATGGGTGGCCGGGTATCTTCCATTAAGTGTGATCTTGTTATTTGTTTTGGACATCTTGACACGATGGGTGGCCGAGTATCCTTCCACTTTGATTGTTATTTTGTTATTTCCTTTTGGACATGCGGCCACGATGGGTGGCGGGTATGCTTCCGTTAAGTGTTATCTTGTTATTTGCTTTGGACATCTTGACACGATGGGTGGCCGGTATCTTCCGTTATGATTATTATCTTGTTATTTCCTTTGGACATCACGACCACGATGGGTGGCGGGTATGCTTCCATTAGGATGGTTCCATGGCCATGCTTGTACCGAGGTAAGATGCCGGGGCATGCGGCCGTTGTGCGGGTTAAATTCCCGAGTTATATTTGAGTGATGACTTTACGGGGTGAGTCCCTGACTTGACATGTCTGCTAAATTATATTGTGAACTGTAGTTTGGTTATCATACACGTCTCCTGTTTTATATAGTAACATTATGGTTTCACTTACAGTATTTTTGATTTCACATGCTTGGTACTGTTGTCTTGACCTCGTCGGGCTGCGTTCATGCCGCAGGTAAAGGTACACCAGTTATTGATCCTCGCTCTTAGGATCACGGTTCTGCGTATTGGGAAGCTCTGTTTCTCCGGAGGCTTATCTTTTGGTATAGTCCCCTGTCATTGTAGGTGCTTGTACATTCAGGGGTATGGCGGAGCCCTGTCCATCAATCCGATTGTTATAAAAACTCTTAGAGTGCATGTAATCTTATGCGTGGCGGGGTTTGTAAAAGGATATAAGCTGTTGGGTTTTATGTTTATATCTGAGAAAGGTGACCGTTTTGGTTGCTTTGTTTCTTTTCATATTGTTCATATGTTTAAGTTTTTAATTCCGCTGATTTTCTCTGATGTTGTATCACTAGGGTGCCCGGGGTAAGGCACTAGTCGCGGGCCCTAGGTCGGGTCGTGAAACCAAGTGGCTATGGCCGATTTGGGCCAACATGTGGCAAGCCAAGTGTCTTCTTCTTTGGGTAGCCATTTGGAGGGTGGGACCAGCACACCTTGTCCCAAGATCTCACCACACCTTGCCTTGATATTGACCTTTGATTTCTCTATAAATACCCCATGAATGCAAGACTTATTCTTCGTCCACACTTAGATTTTCCAAGGCAAAACTCCTCCCTTTCCTTGTGAGCTCTCGGCCATGGGCTGTTTTGGTGAGCTAAAGTGGTCCAAAAATTCTTAAAGTTTTAAGTGTTCTTCCTTAGGGTGTTAGAAAGATTGTGTACCAAGAGTTGGAAAAGATTTCACCCACAGCCTTAGATATACCATTGGCGAAACATTGCCAAATTGTAGCCTAAGTGTTCTTCACTTTTGGAGTTGGATCTTGAAGAGGAGTTGGTTAGGAGCATCCCAAGGGTCGACATGGCGGATTGGAACTTAAGGAATTGGAGCTAAACGTTGCTCAGGATCGACTTATTAATCTTGGATAATTTTGGGCTTATCGAGGTAATGATCTATGTCCCCCTATTGTAATTGGATATTACATGTTGTAGTAGTTATACTTGAGTATATTATATGAGGATAGAAGATTGATAGAATTTAACTGTATTTACATTGGATTGTATTTACAGTAGACCTGTAGTATTATTGTGGGGCAGTGTTGTACGTCAGGTTAGGCGATGTAACCCGCAGGTTGTTGGCTTGGTAGCGGGCCTTGATAGAGGAGAGATTTATGTGGTTACGGGAGTCTTTGCCGAATTTTCCGTAGAATAAGGAACCTTGTACTTGGAAATATTCTACGAAGAGATCGAGAGGTTGATAGACGTTTTGTGACCTTTATAGGTTGAAGTTCTACGAGTAGCGTATTCTACTTGAAGGGTGGAAAAGGCTAGCGATTCTGATCTTTGGAGCTATTTGCTAATTGTCGATAATCGTCGCGAGGTATGTGAACCTCTTCCTATCTTTTCTAGCATGATTGTTGTGAACTATGTAGTACGGTAGATGTACGTGTGCTGAACGAGTTTTGGTTGGTTTAAAACATAAAGTGTTATAATAGCTTTATGGAAAGTTAGTTATAACGACTTTATATAGGTAAAAGAATGGTTTATTGATTTTAGAAGTTAAGAGACTTGATCTTAAAAGATAAGAGACTTGACTTAATTGACTTGTTATGAATTTTGTTAAAAAGTGTGAAACCTCATTCGTGAGTAATGAGTACTTGGTTTTAAAGAATAATGTTTCTTGATTTGAAATGAGAATAAGTATCGAACAAACCACTGCAACGTTATTAAAGGAAAATGTATTGACAAATAATTAATTATATTAAAACCAGTAGAAACCTTCATCTGCATAGAAGCTAAGATGAGATAAAATTGTATTACATTTCCTAGATCATGGCTGCTTTAATAAGATTGTTATAAACAAGAATAACCTACTCACACATAAGGCATATGTTACGCAAATTGTTTTAAAAGAGATTACGTTATTAAGTGATTAAGACTATAAACTATGAAATCTTTCGAAAATAAGAGACTTGAGTATTTGAAATTATGCAACTTGAACTTTTGGAAAAGAATGTTGTTACTTGATTTTAAAAAGGAAAGTGTTTCGGTTTAAAAGGAGGGCATGATATTGCCTTAGTAAAAAACATGGTATTATCTTAATCTGTCTTAAAAGAGGGTTTAAATGTTATGGCCGATTCTACCTCGAGTCCCATGAGATGGGCCGAAACATGTATTCCACACGATCCGACACCGAGTCCATGGGATGGACCGGGAATGTAATCCATACGATCCGACACCGAGTCCATGGGATGGACCGGGATTGTGAGCATACGATTTGACAGAGTCCGTGGGATGGGCGGAATGTATTCCACGCGATCGGCAGGAGTCCGTGGGATGGGCCGGGAATGTATTCTATACGATCCGACACGAGTCCATGGGATGGGCGGAATGTATTCCATACGATCCGGCAAGTCTATGGGATGGACCGGGAATGTGACCATACGATTTGACAGAGTCCGTAGGATGGGCCGAATGTATTCCACGCGATCCGACACGAGTCCATGGATGGGCCGGAATGTATTCAATACGATACAACACCGAGTCCATGGGATGGGCCGGAATGTATTCCATACGATCGACACAGAGTCCATAGGATGGGCGGAATGTGACCATACGATTTGACAGAGTCCATGAGATGGGCGGAATGTGACCATCTGATTTGACAGGAGTCCATGAGATGGCGGGAATGTGACCATCTGATTCCACCTCGAGTCCCATGGGATGGGCGAGACATGTTATACGTATCATACGATTTATACCTAGGCTGCAGCGGTGAGGAGTTCAGGCGTGAGGATGACTTGGAGGGCGTGAGTCCCTGACTTGACATGACTGCTTTTATGTAGTAAACTGTAGTTTGGTTATCATACATGTCTCCGGTTTTATATAGACTGTCATGATTTCATTTACAGTATTTTCAGTTTCACATACTTGGTACCTGTTGTACTGACCTCCTTCGGGGGGCTGCGTTCATGCCGCAGGTAGAGGTACATCGGTTGTGGATCCTCGCTCATAGGATCACAGTTCAGCGGTTTGGGAAGCTCCGTTTCTCCGGAGGCTTATCTTTGGTATAGTCCCCTGTCATTGTAAGTGCTTGTACATTCAGGGGTATGGCGGGGCCCTGTCCCGTCATAGTTATGGTTACATTCTTAGAGGTCTGTAGTACTGTTGTGGGCAGGGTTTGTAAAAGGATTTAACTGTTCGGTTTGATATATATACATGAAGGTGACCGTTTTAGGTTGCTTTGTTTTCTTATGTTATATCTTGTTTCCTGTTTAAGTTTTTATTTCCGCTGATTTTCTCTGATGTTGTATCACTAGGGTGCCCGGGGTAAGGCACCAGTCACGGGCCCGAAGTCGGGTCGTGACAGTGTGTTAGTGTCTTGTGATGTTTGTGTAAGGGGGTTATTCTTGTTGTGCTTACGTTGTTAAACGCTAAGCCCGTTGTAGTGCTATTATATCACATACCCCCCTGACTTGTTATGATGCCGAGGACTTGCCACCCTCGATGCGAGGAATACCTCATGCGGGCCTATGTGGCCTATGCGGAGCTGCGGGAGTTCCAGGATTGATCACTCCGGTGTATTCTGCCGTCGAGAATACCTCATGCGGTCCATAGGACTATCACGGACTTGGGGTCGAGGATGATGCAGCGGGTTAGCTACCCCGTCACGAGAATACCTCATGCGGACCTAGGTGGTCTATGCGGACTGCGGGAGTTCCAGGATTAGGCTCGCATAATGATACTATGGGCGATTGGCCTTGCTTCGATCATTAGCGGCCTAGAAAAAACCAGTTATGTTATATCTATTTTGCTCTTGTTTATGCTGTGGCACTATGTGCAGTTAAATTGGTTGTTCGTACATATTTATAATTGGTTTTAAAATGTTATGATTTTATTTGATACTTCTGATTTCACATACTGTACTGTTATCTTGACCTCCTTGGCTGCGTTCATCTGCGGTAGAGTACACCGATTGTTGATCCTCGCTCATAAGATCACAGTTCAGCGTTTTGGGAAGCTCCGTTTCTCCGGAGGCTTATCTTGTGGTATGATTCCCTGAGAGTGTAGGTTCTTATACATTCAGGGGTATGGCGGGGCCCTGTCCCGTCGTTGTTGTTATAAAACTCTTAGAGGTCTGTAGTACTGTTATGGGCGGGATTTGTAAAAGGGATGTAACTGTTCAAGTTTTTATTTATATATACAGTAAGGTAACCGTGTTGGTTGCTTTGTTTTCTTATTTCAATTTATCTTTATGAGTTTTATTTCCGCTGATTTTCTACGATGTTGTATCACTAGGGTGCAGGGTAAGGCACGATCGCGGGCCGGGTTGGTCGTGACAATAATCCTTGAGTAACTCTAACCAGTCTATGTCGTAAGTTGACTCCTCTGGTGAAGATATCTTGGAGGCTCTTGTGGTGCGTGTAAATATCACATGAACTCCGTACAAATAGTGCCTCGAATCTTGGCGTGAATCGCATTGCGACTCCAAATCATGGGTGGGGTAATTCTTCTCATGCTTCTTGAGCTGCCGAGATCGTATGCTATAACCTTGCCTGCTGCGTCAACACACGTCAAGCCGATGCACGCGTCTGATACACCACATGGCCGTCTAGGCCCTCGGAAGAGTAGGCGGGCGGTCGTCAACCTCTCGTTCGATGGCGGAAGCCCTCCTCGCAAGCATCCGTCGCAGAAACTTAGTTGCGCCGAGTCGACTTAGTCAAGATGCGAAATAGAAGCACACTTCTCACGAACCTCAGATAGTAACTGCGAGGCCGAAGGCTGCGCACCTGCCGGAGTAGTAGGTCTAGGCCTATTCTTGACTGCCTCGATCTTGGCGGTATCCACGAATACCATCGGCCCCGACAATATGCCAGAAATGCCACGAAGTCAACGAACTCCGCCGAAAACTTGGCGTACAATGGCGGTCTGGAGAACTCGGCATAGTCGCCAAATGCTCGCGTGCTCCGCTTCTGGCGAGAATAAACCAAGATGTCATCAATGAATACTATCACAAGCGTATCAAAAATGGCTTGAACACTCGGTTCATCAAATCCATAAATACCGCGGAGAATTGGTCAAACGAAAGACATAACCACTGAACTCATAGTGCGTCGGGTCGGAATGCGATCTAGGGACATCTGCCTCTCTAACTGCACTTTGATCATAGCGATCGCGGATCAATCTTGGAGAAACATCTCGCACCCTACAGCCGGTCGAACAAATCATCAATCACAGGAAGGGGTATATGTTCTTAATAGTCACCTTGTTCGGTACTGTAATCAACACACACGCGTAGCGTCCGTCCTCTTCTTCACGAACAATCGGCGCTCCCGGGGAGAAACACTAGGCGATGAAGCCCGTCTCCGACAAATCTCTCGGTGGTCCTTGACTCTCTCAACTTTCGGTAGGTGCCATTACGTATGGCGGAATGGATATAGGCAGTGTGCGGCAAGACATCGGTACAAAACTCTATCTCCTCTCGGGAGGATACGAGGTCGTGCTGAAACACGTCCGGGAACTCCGACTCTTTGGGCCGGCGAAAATCTGGTATCGCGACCTCGATCAAACACCGAATGAGATGGTAGATATACCCTACGCACCATCTTCCTAGCGAGGTAAGAAATAAACCTACCCGCCGGCGACACGGTGTTCCTCCCACTCGATAACGGCTCCCGAAAGCGAACCGTACCACTCTCTCCCTGCGTCTACATTGGCGTAGCAGAAGCTAACCAATCCGTACCATGATCACATCAAAATCGGTCATATCCAACTCTATCAAGTCGGCTAGGGTCGATGTTGCATAAAGACAACGAGCAAGCCCTATATACCGTAGAGCTACCAGAGATCACCCATTGGCGTAGCTACCTCAAAAGGGTCTATGGACTCGGGCTATATCCCTATCCTACTAGCGATATGGGGAGATATATGGGACAAAGTAGAACCGGATCTATCAAGGCATCTGGCGTCACAACAAGCGATAAGGTACGTGGCGACATCGGTGATGCCTCGCAGTCTGTCGGTGGACAAGGCATAAATGCGATTCGAGGACCGCTAGAACTAGGACCCGCCACGACCTCTGCCGCGACCTGCTGGTCCACGAGCACCACGCCTCGGGCGAGTAGCGTAGGAGATGAAGACCGGTGAAAGACCGTGGTGACACCTACCATCTGCGCCTGCGGTGGACGGTTTCTCGCGTAGTGACCACTGCCGCAAGTGTAGCAAACTCAGTAGTACCACAACTCCGTGATGGAATCTACCACCGGACCTGTTGAGAGGACCTCGATCGGTTAGCACCCTCTACCACCGGAAGTCAGAAGCCACGGGATCTGATCGCCCGAATACCTAGGCGTCTGAAGATGGTGTAGGAGTGCTCAGCTGGCCGTGGTGCAAATATAGTCTATTCTGAGATCGTCCACCGAGAGCTACCAAGATCGGCCGTCTTGGCGCCTTTCTGCGATGTCGGTCGACCGTCGGCCTCACGCTCGCCGCGCAGTGCATGAGCACGAATGCGGGCAATGTCCATGCGGTGAAGAGCCACACACGAGCAAGACTTCGACAAGTAGTCATCGGTCCGTGGCGTGGCGGTGCACTCTATCCTCCATATACGCCACTAACGCGAGGACATATCGAGCCGAAGTCGAACTCGCGTTGTACTCGAGCCGTGCGTCCTCGCTGTCTCGGCATTAGAAACACGCCGGCCCGTGCTCTCTCAATGCGGAGGCAAGAAGTGGTGAGAAAAGCCTCGAGAACTCGTCCCATACCTGGAAGTGCATGCTCTCTGGGACAGCTCGCGAATCAAACCAATCGGCTGCGGTATCCGCGGCGATGTGAACCTAAGACCAGCGACTCGGTCTCAAGCCACGATCACTCTCATGATCGTGTAGCTATCGGATGAACTCCTGCGGATCATCCTCGGGCCTCGACCGTAGAACTCGGCGGGCTCTGACTCGAGAAAATCCCGTAGTCTCAGTTGTCCGATGCGGGGTGAACCACGGGTCTTCCCAGGCTGCTGCGTCGAACCTATCCTCGTATGCGCCTGATCACGGCTGTGGCGGGCCGTCTCTGTAACCCATCTCCTCTACTCGGTGTGGGGTGGAGGCGCAGTCTTGTGGTCTCGGTGGCGTGCTGCGACTCTAAGCTCTTTGGGGCGGCGGCGTCGTAGAACTTCGCCGTCGAGGTATCGCCTCGGGTAAAGTGCGGGCACAGGCCTCGTGACCCTCGATGTCCTACTAGCGACTCCGCCGGATGCCTTGCCGCTACGGGCGGGTTGCCTTTTCGTGGAGGCATAAGCGTGAGAAAGAAATACGTTAGAGGTCCAACTTATAACACAACTCTAAGGCACGATCTCGAGTGAGAAGAATGAAATCAATCCTAAATATCCTATAGCCTCACGATTATTGGTGTGGTGCACAACACACCGATAATCAAGACTTACTAGATACGATGCGTAGACACTTTACGAGATTAAGCGCTCACGATACCACTTTTGTCACGACGATCCGGGCGTGGCGGTGCCTTACGGGCACCCAGTAGACATACATCGAGTAACGGCGGAATATAAAAACAAGACATGAAACAATTATGAAATGAGAAAGCAGTTTATCGAAAAGATTGCCTTTCGGCATGTATATATACATCAAGAGTGAGCGATTACATCGACTTTACAACAGGACTACAAACCTACAGAATGTAAACAACTATGGCGGACGGGGCCCGCCGTACCTGAATGTACATAAAGCTACAATGGCGGAGAGATCATACCCAAAAGACAAGCCTGCGGAGAAAGCGGGGCTTTCCCAGCGAAGCGGTGATCTAGGGCGGGGATCAACAACGAGTACCTCTACTGCGGCATGAGCGGCCCAAGGAGGTGATGCAACAGTACCAAGTATGTGAAAGCGTAAAGTACTTAAATGAAATCATATCATTTTAAACCCAATTTTTACAAATATATGCGAAACAACCAATGTAACGCACATAGTGCCACAACATAACCAAGAGCAAAATAGATATAACATAATTGGTCTTTTCTAGGCGTAATGATCAAGCAAGGCCATTCGCCCGTAGTATCATTATCGTGCCTAATCACGGAACTCCGCGATCGCATAGGCCACATAGGCCCGCAGGTATTCCTCGCATCGGGGTAGCTAACCGCGGCATCATCACGGACCCCGGTCGCGTAGTCCTATGGACCATGAGGTATTCTCGCATCAGCGTAACACACGGAGTGATCAATCCTGGAACTCCGCGACTCGCATAGGTCACATGGACCGCGTGAGGTATTCCTCGCATCGAGGTGGCAAGTCCTCGGCATCATAACAAGTCGAGGGTATGTGATATAATAGCGATTACGGGCTTATCGTTTAACAACGTAAGCGCAACAAGAATAAACCCTTACACAAACATCAAAGACACTAACACCGTAGCATCATAACATGTTTACTTATCAAACCATCCTACTACACTTTCCAGAAATCAATACAAGACTTTCATAAACAAATAAGTAAACCGTTCCTTTTATCTTTCTTAAGTCGTTATACCTAACTTCCCATAAAGTTAGTATAACTCTTAAGCTTTAAAACCAAGTATTACTTTTCTTTCAAAGCGATTCATAACTCTTTTGAAATATTTCCAAGATTCTTATCATTTAAAACTCAAGTCAAAAGACATCAAAGTAAAACCAAGTTTAGTTAACACGTATGCGTCACCGTGCTATATATTTTCAAAAGTATCATGCTCGAGAGGATAGGAAGAATCACATACCTCCTCGGCTAAATCCACCTACCAAGTCGAATATGTCGCGCGCAGAGTATCAACCTATATCAGTCAAATATGTCTATCAACGTCTAGACTACTCTGTAGAATATTCTAAGCAGAAGGTTCTTTCTTCTACGGAAAATTGGGCAGCATTTCCCTACCCGTAAAACTACACAAATCGTAAATACTGATGATGTAAATGCAGTTCAATTCTATTCTTTATAACATCCTTCTATAAATATTATACTCATTTCTATACTACTACAGTATGTAATCTCCAATTACAATAGAAGGACAAAGATTATTACCTCGATAAGCCCAAAATTATCCAAGATTAAAGTCGATCCTGAACAACGTTTAGCTCCTATGCACTTGCCAGATAGCTCGAAACCCTTAGAAGTTTCTAAACAACTTCTACTTAATACTTCAACCAACTATGAAGATTTTCCTAGGGTTTAGTTTTGTGACTAAAGGATATAAAGTAGTATTTTAGGCTCTTAGTATAGAGGTAACTTGGGAATACTACAAGGGATTTAGGCTAAGGTATTTTGGAATAGTAACAATACTTGAAGATAATTTTTCTACCAAGGGGGGGGGGGGTGTTTCGGACGAGAACCACTAAAAGGGGGAGGGAGTTTTTGGACGAGAACTTGCAACTAAGGGGGAAGGATTTTTGTGACTTGGAAATTGTTAAGTGGATGAAGAGTCTTGCACTTAAGGGGGGTATTTATAGGACCTTCAATGGCCAAGATTAAAACATGTGTATGGTGGAGATTTGGACAAATGTTGTGTGGGTCCCACTTATCTATCTACTACACAAATATCTTGCAAGACTTTGACCAAATGTTTATGGCCTTTTTCATGAAAAAAACGTGCCAAGGCTCCCTCCCACTTGCCCACAAAATATCTTCCAAGACTTGACTATTTGACTTGGCCACTTGCCCACAATTTTCGTCCAAACATGCCACCTAAGGGTGACACATGTCGCCATCCTATTGGTCCAAAATATTTCATCTCTCGGAAAAATCCGTAATTGGTTAAAATATTAAAAACGTAGAATTTCCTTCATGAGGTTGAATCTTTTAGTTGGAAGTTCACAATTTCATCCTTAACCTAATTAGGGCTTATACATTTGTACGTACGTCCTCACATACATACTCTGGAAATACGGGGTATAACAATTGAACTGTATTTACATTGGATTGTATTTACAGTAGACTTGTGTTGTATTATTGTGAAGCAGAATTGAACACGTGCGGTTAGACGTGTAATCCCCTTGGAGTTGTTGGCTTGGTAGCAGGCCTTGTTAGGGGGAGGTTATTTATGTGATTGCGGGGAGGTCTTTAATTTTCCGTAGAATAAGGAACTGTTTACTTAGATTATGCTACGAAGAGAACTAGAGGTTGAAAGATATATTGTGGTTATTATAGGTGGACTTTCTACGCGCGGCATACTCGACTTGGCTTGTGGATTAAGCCGAAGAGGTATGTGATTCTTCCTATACTCTTGAGCATGATTGTTGTGAACTATATGATGCGGTGACGTGCGTGTGTTAAATAAATTTTTTTTGTTTAAAAAATAAATTTTTATAATGGCTTTATGGAAAGTTAGTTATAACGACTTTATGAAGATAAAAGAAAGATTTGATTTTGAAATCTAAACGACTTGATTTCGGAAAAGGAGAAGTAACTTGATTTAAGTATAGGTTACTTGTTTTGAAAAGAGTAAGTTATTTGGGTTTTAAAGAGTATACTTGATGTTGTTTTAAAAGAAAAGCACTTGGTTTAAAAAGTATAGAGTACTTGATTTTAAAAGTCTTGTAAAGATTTTTACGAAGGTGAAGTAATTTGGTTTGAAAAGAAAACGTGTTTTTGATACTACACGTATTAGTATCGTGTGGCTTTTACGTAAAAAGAGGTCTTTTTGAAAGAATAAAAGTATGTAGTATTTTGGGGTTGAAACCCGGATTGTTGATATAAAATGAAAGTACATTGAACTTTTTATCTTGTTGTGATAGCCTTTGTTGTGCAAGTGTTTTGATTACGTACTCCGTGTCCCTCGGGAGAAGGCGCTATCGATTGATTGCTTGGACATCGACCGCGTTGGATGGTCCGCAGTATCGTCCACTTTGAGTATTATCTTGTTATTTCTTTTGGACATCTTGACGTGTTGGGTGGCCCGAGTATCGTCCACTTTGAGTATTATCTTGTTATTTCCTTTGGACATACTGACACGATGGGTGGCCCACGGGTATGCATCCAGTAGGATGGTTTCATGGCCATGCTTATACCGAGGTAAGATGTCGGGGCATGCGGTCATTGTGAGAGTTATGTTGTTAGTCCATGGACCGCTAATCCATGAAGCTTGCGTGACGAGCGATCACGGGCTTGATTTGTACATGTGGTTACAGGCACACTTTAGATACTTGTTACGGTCATTTCGTGTATCGGCGGCTACGGTAGATATCTTAAGATACTTGCCTCGGTCGTATCTCGTGAGACGGTAGGCTATGATGCGTTAGCTTAAGATACTTGCCTCGGCGATTGCGTGGCTAGTTTTGGATCGTAGTTGGCTTAGTACTTTGCAGTGAAGTTTTATGACTAGCTTTTGGGTGGTAGTTGGCTATTCTACTTGGCGATCGGTTTGATAGCGGCGAGGATCTAGTGTTGAGTTCACATATGGGTGTGGTTTTACATCGAATCTTTGCCGTGATGAGAATGAGTTCGCGAGCGTGATTGATATTATGGCGTGAGACCCGTAGTTATGTGTGAGTGATTATTTTGGGATATCGTCCCCTTACTTGACCTGCTTGTTTACTTATTGCGAAATGGTTTTATAAAATGATGAAATGTGATTTCATTCTGATATTTTGATTTCACATACTTGGTACTGTTATCTTGACCTCGCCGAAGTGCGTTCATCACGCGGTGAGAGTACACGATTGTTGATCCTCGCTCATAGGATCATGATTCGGCGTTAGGAAGCTCCGTTTCTCGGAGGCTTATCTTTAGTATAGTCCTGTCATTGTAGGTACTTGTACATTGAGGGTATGGCGGGAGCCCTGTCCGTCATAGTTGTTATTACATTCTTAAGTGCATGTAATCTTGTTGTGGGCAGGGTTTGTAAAGGATATTAACTGTTCGGTTATTGTATATACATGAAGGTAACCGTTTTGGTTAGCCTGTTTTCTTATATTGTATTTTGTTTCCTATTCAAGTTTTTATTTCCATTGATTTTCTATGATGTTGTATCACTAGGGTGCCCGGGGTAAGGCACCAGTCGCGGGTCCGAGATCGGGTCGTGACAATAGTAGTGAAGACTATACCGGCGCATGTATGTTTTGAGACTTAGAAGGAACATTCGGGACGAATGTTTCTAAGGAGGGAAGAATGTTACACCCCGTAGTTCCAGGGTATGTATGTGAGGACGTACGTACGAGAATACGACACAAAAATTAGAAAGGAAGAAAGATGTGATTGTTCGACGGAAAAGTTTCCGGATTTTGTGAAGGACAAATGTTCGTTAAAGGGAATTGGATTCCCGGATTCGGTATTCGGACTTACTGGAATATTTGAGAATTATGGAATTTTATTTCCGGAATTGGTCACGTGGGGCCCACGGGAGAAATTTACGGTTTGTGGGGCCCACTTTATTTTCGAGATTTTTGGCATTACAGATATTTTCGGAAGACGAAATATTTTGGACGAGTAGGGGGGCGACACGTGTCACCCACATGTGGCCCTATGGCCGAAAGTGAGGGACACTTGGACGTTTTTTTGGGGGACAAGTGGCAAGCCACTTGTCCCATTTTTGTGGTGAACACTTGGTTGGTAGTTTACCCTCACACATGTACCCAATCCTCACCTTACACTTGCTTTAATCCTAGCCATTGATTTTGTTACACCCCATAATTCCACGGTATGTATGCGAGGACGTACGTACGAGAATACGACATTAAAATTGGAAAGGAAGAAAGATGTGATTTTTCTACGGAAAAGTTTCCGAATTTTGTGAAGGAAAAAGGTTCGTTAATGGGGATTGGATTCCCAGATTTGGTATTTGGACTTCTTGGAATATTAGAGAATTATGGAATGTTATTTCCGGAATTGGTCACGTGGGGCCCACGGGAGAAATTCTGATTTTGTAGGGCCCACTTTGTTTTGAGATTTTGGCCATTATGGATATTTTGGAAGATGAAATATTTTGGACGAATAGGAGGCGACACGTGTCACCCCTAGGTGGCTCTTGGCGAAATTACTTGACAAGTGGCAAGCAGTGGCCTTGTCTTGCAAGATATTTTAGTGTGGACAAGTGGCTTGTGGGACCCACACACACTTGTCCCCAATCTCAACCACACACTTGCCTTCATCCTAGCCCTTGGTTGTCTTATATATACACTACTAGTTGATGAAATCTTCCACACTTAACCATTTCAAGACTTGAAAAACCCTCCCTCTCCATTCATTGTTGCTCTCGTTTTTGAGCCCTCACCTTGACCTAAATTTGTCCAACAATTCTTAAACTCTTAAGTGTTCTTCCCTAAGGTGTTAGGAAGATTGTGTACCAAGAGTTGGAAAAGATTTCACACCCCTAACCTCTATTTGTTGCCTTGGCCTAAACTTGCTAAGATTGGAACCCTAGTGTTCTTCACTTTTTGGAGTTGAATCTTGAAGAGAAGTTGGTTAAGAGCTTCTATGGGTTGCTTGTAGCGGATTGGAATGTAAAGATTTGAAGCTAAGACTTGCTTGGAGCGACTTTAAGAACTTGGATATTCTTGGGCTATTTGAGGTAATGAAACTTAAACCTCTTTGTGAATTGGTTATTATACATATATTATAAGTATATTATGGAATATATAATATATGGAGTAAAGTTTGGAGGAGTTGGATCTTGTTAACTTGTTAAAAGAAAGGATTGGCATTTGGCCATTAAAACGTATCAAACGTATCTTACTTGTTAAGAAGTAATAACAAAGTAACTATAACTTATATTAAGATGGAATATAAGTTGGATGACTAATGAAGTAAGTGGATAACTAAAATGGAATAAGTTGGCCAAGGACCCCAACTTAAGGACTGTATTTACTTTGGACTGTATTTACTTATTGTTAAGGGGAAGATTGTTAATCGCGTCCGTTTGGGCGTGTGATCCCCTTCGTTAATTGTTGTTGTTGTTATTAAGGGGAATATTGTTAATCGCGTCCGTTTGGGCGTGTGATCCCCTTCTTTAAATTTCGGAAATGTTGCGCCTTAAATGTGGCATGTTGGTTACTGTTATCAGGCCTTGAAAAAGGTGGAAAAGTATGTATATACATGAAGGCAACCGTTTTGGTTAGCCTGTTTTTTATGTTGTCTCTTGTTTCCTGTTAAGTTTTTATTTCCGCTGATTTTCTCTGATGTTGTATCACTAGGGTGCGGTAGGCACGATCCACGGGCAAGTCGAATTCGTGACAAAAGTGGTATCGAAGCGATTAATCCTCGAAAGTGTCTGATAGTGTACAGTAAGTCTTGATTATCGGTGTGTTGTGCACCACTATAATCGGAGGCTGAGATATTTAGGATTGGTTTCTATCTTCGCTCTCGAGATCGTGCCTTAGAGGCGTGTTGTAAGTTGGACTCCTGCGGCGTATTCTTATGTGCGATTATGCCTCTACAGCTGATCGAGGCCGAGGGCAAGGCGAAGGAGGCTGCGAGTAAATAGCGGTCTCACGAGGCCACGATGCACGAGGCGTCGGACCGGCGGAACAAAGGAGATAGGTTACAGAGATGGCGATTATTGGCGGGATAGTGGCAAGGCACGAGGATATCTTGGATCACGGCAATTCGATGCCGGTAGTACAGTAGTTCACCGCGATCGGATAGTTTGAGGCTGCGGGACTTTACGAGTTGCGGCGCGAGTTTTATGGGTCGAGGCACGAGGATGATCGCGAGGAGTTCATCAAACGATTCTGACCATCGTGAGTGATCAAGGCGGAGACCGAGTCGATGGTCTTAGGTTCGCGTCGGCTGCGTGATCTGCCGATCGTGGTTTTGTCGTGGGGCTGTCGGGAGCATGCGCCTCGGTATTGGGGCGAGTTCTCGGAGGCATTTCGACCACTTCTTGCCTCCGCGAATGAGGAGGCGCGGGTCGACAAATTTACGATCTTTGAGACGAGAGAGGCGTGCGGTTCGGGAATACAACGTGGAGTTCGACTCATTGGCTTGGTATGTCCTGCGTTAGTAGGCGATATGGAGGGCGAGTGCACCGCCACGTCACGGGCTCGATGACTACTTAGCGAGAGGCTTGTTGGTGTATCTCTTCCGGGCATGGACATTGCCGCGTGCGAGCTTATGCACTTGGATGTGAGGAAGCGAATGGGTCGGCGAATGGCCGATCGTAAGAGCGCCCGAGCAGCGAGGTCCTTTGGTAACTTTCGAGGCGGACCGCCGGCCAGCGACTAGTTATGCACCTCCGCCGATGCAGTGGTCCTCGCGATCTTGGGGCGTTAGGTATTCGAAGGCGGTCGAGCTCGAGCTTACGGTTCACAGGTATACATGGGTTCTAGCCAGTCGGGTTCATGTTTCCCTCAGTGTGCGCGATGCGGCAAGCGTCATCCCGGGGAGTGCCGCCTTTTTACTGGTGTTTGTTTCACCTACGGCCGTCAGGGCCATGTGACGGCGTCTAGAAGGAGGATCTGGTAGAATGGCGCAGCACCGGGGTCATTAACGTACGTTATCGCCTTACATAGCTATGCGCCGAGCGAGGATTATGATTAGAGCGACGAAGGGAAAATGAAGCAGTTGATACAGGTATATTCTTACCCCTCTAGAGACTAGTATGCATTGATGATATGATGATGTGCTAAGTATTATGTTCAGATAGCAATATGTTAAATTGTGATTTAGAGGCCTGGTTAGTAAAGGGGAAGTTGGGTACATAGAAATTGTGAGCCTTAGAATATTATACGTGGAGACCTTAGATGCGAGGCCGTCTTGAGTAAAAGATTTTTTTACGATTGACCTTTGTCAGAGTGCATAGTATACGAGGGGTATATTTGTGTGATAAGTCCTTGAGTGGTGTGAATTATAAGAGGGTAGTTGAGCTAAGAAGACCACTAGGTTTTCGTGACTTGATTAGTGAGATTGTTCCGGATCGGGGAACAAGAGCTTGGCGCGATAGATGGGTCGGGTTGAGGTAAGGTCGCGGGTCAACCCGTAGCCCGGATTGAAGGGAAATTGGTGGTGGTCCTGCTTTGTGATAAGGTCACGAGGGTGCTAGGCCCAAGTTTAGGTAACCGTTGTACGAGTTCGTGGATGCGTTCGACCAGAATCGGATCGTGAAGGTCGGGAATGGCCTTAAAGGAATTTGAGGCTAGTAAGATGACCAAGTTTGGAGGTAGTGACTCCAAGGTTTTGGAAAGCTATGCGATGACGGAAATATGGTACGTGTACTAGAAAGAGTTCGGGTGTACGAGAAAGGTACGACGAGTAAGAAAGGAAGCGAACATGTGTTAAGAGGATGGAAGTGATCATTTTTGTGAAGTGAAGGTACGAAGAGAGTATCCTTTGGACCAGGAGTGAGAGTTAGTGTTGTTTTACATCTTAGAGGTGATTCCTCATTGGCTTGGATTTGGGTTTCGCGCGTATGTTATATTATGGCCCTGTGTGGCATGATTGGTTTCGTAAGTATAGTAGTGAAGACTATACCGGCGCATGTGTGTTTTTGGAGACTTAGAAGGAACATTCGGGACGAATGTTTC
This sequence comes from Przewalskia tangutica, assembly GCA_029844215.1. Lineage (NCBI taxonomy): Eukaryota > Viridiplantae > Streptophyta > Magnoliopsida > Solanales > Solanaceae > Przewalskia > Przewalskia tangutica. The sequence continues at coordinate 229,041 of JAQGDG010000196.1, read as the reverse complement.
TAAGGGGGGAAGAATGTTACACCCCGTAATTCCAGGGTATGTATGCGAGGACGTACGTACGAGAATACGACATTAAAATTGGAAAGGAAGAAAGATGTGATTTTTCGACGGAAATGTTTCCGGATTTTGTGAAGGAAAAAGGTTCGTTAATGGGATTGGATTCCCAGTTTGGTATTTGGACTTCTTGGAATATTAGAGAATTATGGAATTTTATTTAGAAATTGGTCACGAGGGGCCCACGGGAGAAATTGACGGTTGTGTGGGGCCCCCTTTGTTTTCGAGATTTTGGCCATTGTGGATATTTTGGAAGATGAAATATTTTGGGCGAATAGGAGGCGACACGTGTCACCCCCTAGGTGGCTCTTGGCCGAAATTACTTGACAAGTGGCAAGACAAGTGGCCTTGTCTTGCAAGATATTTTAGTGTGGACAAGTGGCTTGTGGGACCCACACACACTTGTCCCCAATCTCAACCACACACTTGCCTTCATCCTAGCCCTTGGTTGTCTTATATATACACTACTAGTTGATGAAATCTTCCACACTTAACCATTTCAAGACTTGAAAAACCCTCCCTCTCCCTTCATTGTTGCTCTCGTTTTTGAGCCCTCACCTTGACCTAAATTTGTCCAACAATTCTTAAACTCTTAAGTGTTCCTCCCTAAGGTGTTAGGAAGATTGTGTACCAAGAGTTGGAAAAGATTTCACACCCCTAACCTCTATTTGTTGCCTTGGCCGAAACTTGCTAAGATTGGAACCCTAGTGTTCTTCACTTTTTGGAGTTGAATCTTGAAGAGAAATTGGTTAGGAGCTTCTATGGGTTGCTTGTAGCGGATTGGAACGTAAAGATTTGGAGCTAAGACTTGCTTGGAGCGACTTTAAGAACTTGGATATTATTGGGCTATTTGAGGTAGTGAAACTTAAACCTCTTTGTGAATTGGTTATTATACATATATTATAAGTATATTATGGAATATATAATATATGGAGTAAAGTTTGGAGGAGTTGGATCTTGTTAACTTGTTAAAAGAAAGGATTGGCATTTGGCCCTTAAAACGTATCAAACTTATCTTACTTGTTAAGAAGTAATAACAAAGTAACTATAACTTATATTAAGATGGAATATAAGTTGGATGACTAATGAAGTAAGTGGATAAGTAAAATGGAAAAAGTTGGCCAAGGACCCCAACTTAAGGACTGTATTTACTTTGGACTGTATTTACTTATTGTTAAGGGGAAGATTGTTAATCGCGTCCGTTTGGGCGTGTGATCCCCTTCGTTAATTGTTGTTGTTGTTGTTAAGGGGAAGATTGTTAATCGCGTCTGTTTGGGCGTGTGATCCCCTTCTTTAAATTTCGGAAATGTTGCGCCTTAAATGTGGCATGTTGGTTACTGTTATCAGGCCTTGAAAAAGGTGGAAAAGTATGTATATACATGAAGGCAACCGTTTTGGTTAGCCTATTTTTTATGTTGTCTCTTGTTTCCTGTTAAGCTTTTATTTCCGCTGATTTTCTCTGATGTTGTATCACTAGGGTGCCCGGTAAGGCACTACCACGGGCGAGTCGGTCGTGTGATTTCTCTATAAATAGACCCTTAAGCTTGCAAGACTTCTTCATCCATTCTTGAGATAATTTCCAAGGCAAAATACTCCCTCCCTCTTGGACTGTATTTACATTGGACTGTATTTACATTGTTGTTAAGGGGAAGATTGTTAATCGCGTCCGTTTGGGCGTGTGATCCCCTTCGTTAATTGTTGTTGTTGTTGTTAAGGGGAAGATTGTTAATCGCGTCCGTTTGGGCGTGTGATCCGTTTCTTTAAATTTCGGAAATGTTGCTCCTTAAATGTGGCATGTTGGTTACTGTTATCGGGCCTTGAAAAAGGTGGAAAAGTATGTAAAAATGGGGGAAGTGCTGCCCAATTTTCCGTAGAATTAGAGGGCTTTTTATTGGTATAAGTCTTCAATGGTAAGTAAGGTTTGATAGAAGTACTATGACCATTTTAGGAGTGAAGTACTACGTGTGGCGTGATCTACTTGGCTTAAGGAGTAGCCGACGGGTTGAAGTGCTTGGAGCGTTTTGCTATTTGTCGATAATCGTCGCGAGGTATGTGAACCTCTTCCTATCTTTTCTAGCATGATTGTTGTGAACTATGTAGTACGGTAGACGTACATGTGCTAAACGAATTTGGTTGGTTTAAAACATAAAGTGTTATAACGGCTTTATGGGAAGTTTGTTATAACAACTTTATGTAGGTAAAGAAATGGTTTGTGGTTTTTAAATGATAAGAGACTTGACTTATAAATGACTTGATGTGAAATATTAAGGACTTGAATTGTGTTAAAAAGTTGTGAAACCGCATTTATGAGAAATGGGTAATTGGGTTTTAAAAGGAATAAGTTATATTGATTTCGGAAATGTGAATAAGTATCGAACAAACCACTGCAGCGTTAATAAAGGAAAATGTATTGACAAATAATTAATTATATTAAAACTAGTAGAAATCTCCATCTGCATAGAAGCTAAGCTAAGACAAAATTGTATTACATTTCCTAGATCATGGCTGCTTTAATAAAATCATTAATAACAAGTATTGATTTTTCTTAAATTTCCACAGTAAGGAACTTGTTTTCTAAAAGAAAAGGGACTTGAGAATTTGAAGTGTTTTGGTTTAAAAGAAAGACATGGTTTTTTCTTAAATTGGTTTAAAACATAAAGTGTTATAATAGCTTTATGGGAAGTTAGTTATAACGACTTTATGAAAATAAAAGGATGGTTTTATTATTGGATTTAAAAATGGTAACTTGACTTTAAAGGGAGAAATGATTTGGTTTAAAAATAAAGTATGAAGATTGTTTTGGTTTACTTAAAAAGACAGTTACTCTATTTTGATACTACGGGTATCGTGTGACTTTTTGTGAAAGAAATGGATCTTTTAAAGAATTAAGTATGTAGTACCTTGGGGGTAAAAATCCGGATTTGTTGTAATAAAAAGGAATGTCTAAAATATGTTGAACTTGCCTATGCTTGTGGTGATAGCCTTTGTTGTGCAAGTGTTGTATTTACGTGCTACCTGGCGTCTCGTTGGAGAAGCTGCTCTGGTTGATTGATGAACATACTGACACGATGGGTGGCCCACGGGTATGCTTCCACTATATCGATCCTTTTGGACATACTGACACGATGGGTGGCCCACGGGTATGCTTCCACTATATCGATCCTTTTGGACATACTGACACGATGGGTGGCCCACGGGTATGCTTCCATTAGGAGTGTTATTACATTATTTGCTTTGGACATCGACACGTTGGGTGGCCGAGTATGCTTCCATTATGATTATTATCTTGTTATTTACTTTGGACATACCGACACGATGGGTGGCCCGGGTATGCTTCCATTGGAGTGTTTTGGACGAAGTCTCGTGATTACGCCTTGGTATGCGGTAGTTGGTCTACGTACTTGCCCGGCGACGTGATGCAGGTGTATCGGTAGAGGCCGTCGTGCCTCGTGTCGCCGTGAGTCGGTGTTTGGGACGGTTTCGTGACGCGGTGGATCGGTGGTTAGCCACGACTTGCCCGGTCAGCGACGTGATGCAGGGTGGATCTGGTAGAGGCTATCGCACTTGCCCCGGTCATCTTCATGACACAGTTTTTCAGTGTTAGGATGAAGTCTCGTGATGCAGGGTGGATCTGGTAGTTAGCTTACGTACTTGCCCCGGTCAGCGACGTGATGCAGGGTGGATCTTGTTATACCCCGTATTTCCAGAGTATGTACGTAAGGGAATACGTACGAAAGTCTTGCCTTAAAGATAAGCCTTGGACGTTTTATTTTGTACACAACTCACTAAAAGAATCGTTTTCCGAAACGCGTTTCCACGACTTCGTAGAGTAAATTCCGCTATGCCATTTCTTATTTTGCGGATTTTTCCGAGAGACGAACATTTTGGACCAACGGAGGGTGGCATGTGTCACCCTCACATTGAAGCAAGTGGGGTGGCTTTGGACGATCAAGGCCCAAAGAGGGTGTTGGCCGATTGGGTCCTTGTTTAGGCCTTGTTTTGTGGAGTGTTTTGTGGAGTGTTTTGTGGAGTGTTTTGTGGAGTAGGAGTTAGGGTGCACTTGGCTTGATCTTGGCCTTACACTTGCCTTGCACTTGTCTTCATCTTGGCCATTGGTTGGCCAAGGCTTGAGCTATAAATACCCCCTTAGAGATGAAGAGTTATTCATCCACAAAGTTATCTTCCAAGTCTAAAAATCCTCTCCTCTCCCTTGCTTTTCGTCCAAACACCTCTTCCCTCCCTTGTGTTGTATGGCCGAGAGCCTACCCCCTAGCCAGAAATCTACCCCTCCCTTGGTAGAAAAGTTACCTTCTTGTATCGTTATAATGCCCAAAATACCTAGCCCAAATACCTTAGTACTTAGTAGAAGTTGTGAAGAACTTCTGGGTTCTGGAGCATACAACTTAGAGCAAAACCTTGCTCAGCGCGACTTTTCTAGGATATTATTGGGCTTACCGAGTAACTAATCCTAACCTCTTTTGAATCATATATATATCTTTGTTGTAGTATAAGAATAAGTATAAATACTTAGAAGTATATCACGTAATAGAATTGAAGTATTAATCACTTAGAAAGGTTTAAAGAAGAATAATCAAACTGTATTTACATGGGACTGCTTTCACGATGAACTTATATAGCTCATGGGTAGGAAGTGCTGCCCGACTTACGTAGAATTATGAACCCCGTTTAGAATGACCTTGAGTAGTCTTTGATAGATATCGTGACTATTATAGTCGACTACTGCGCGACATATTCAACTTGGCGGTGGTTTTATTTGAGAAGGTATGTGATTCTTCCTAAAGCATGATATTTTACAATATATATATAGTGCGGTAGGCGTACATGTGTTAACTGAATAATAACTACGGCAATGTCTTTGACTTAAGCTCGAATAATACTTACGGCAATGCCTCACGCTAAGCACGAATAATAAAGAATCGAAAACATTTCAAAAGACTCATCAATCATATTATCGTAAGAGAACTAACTGGTTTTAAATGATATGTTTTCATTTAAGTATTTTACGATTCGCATACTTAGTACTGTTATCGACCTCGCCCGGGGCTGCGTTCATGCCGCAGGTAAGGGCAAGCAGGTGCTAGATCCACATCCTTAGGATCTGCGTTGGTGTCGTGAGCTCCATCTTCTCAGGAGGCTCTACTTTTGGGTATGATCTCACTGTTGTAGATAGTTTTGTATCTGATCGGTATGGCGGGCCCCGCCATAGTTGTTTACTTCCTTAGAGGTCTGTAGTACTATTATACAGTTGGGATCGTAAAACTTGAGTTATTTATATTATGCCGAAAGGCAAGCTTTTCTTGAGATAAGCGTGTCTTATTTTATAAACTGTTTCCTGTCTTGTTTTATATTCCGCTGGTTACTCTGATGTATGACTACTTGGGTGCCCCGGTAAGGCACCAGTCACGGGCCCCGGAACGGGTCGTGACACAAGTGGTATCAGAGCAGTTAATCCTCGGAAAGTGTCTACAGACCGTATCTAGTAGAGTCTTGATTATCGGTGTGTTGTGCACCACACCAATAATCAGGAGGCTATAGGATATTTAGGATTGGTTTCCATTCTTCTCATTCTGAGATCGTGCTTTAGAGCGTGTTATAGGTTGGACCTCTAACGTATTCCTTTCTATGCGATTATGCCTCGCGTAAGGCGGCCGGGCGGCAAGAGCGAGCGGAGCCGCTAGCAGACACCCGAGTCACGAGGGCTCGTGCCCGGTCTATACGAGAGACAGCGAGTTCTATGACGCCGCCCGGCCAGCGAGACCACGTACCACACCTCCGTCCCACGGCTGGCGGAGAGTTAGGGTACAAGGAGATGGCCCAGCCTTTTGGCTAAAGTGTGGCGTCTGAGAGATGGATCACGCGGCGATTCAGCTCGGCTCGGCCGCACGTGGTACACCCGAGGCGAATAGTTTGAGGCTACGAGATTTCTTGAGTTGTAGCATGGAGTTTTATGGGTCGAGGCCGAGGATGATCCGCAGGAGTTCATCCGTCGCCTTCAGGATTTTGAGAGTGATCGGCGTCGGAGACCGAGTCCGTGATCTTTGGTTCACATAGGTGCGTGATACCGATCGATTGGTTTGATTCATGGAGTTATCCGGGAGAGCACGCGTCCCACCATGGGACGAGTTCTCGAGGCTTTCCTCACTCACTTCTTGCCTCGCGAGATGAGAGGCGCGGGCTGATAGATTTTTCTTGCGAGGCGAGAGGACGACCGTCGGGAGTACAATGTCGAGTTTGATTCTTTGGCTCGATATGTCCCGGCATTGCGAATATGGAGGATAGGTGCACCGCTATGTCACCGGGCCAGACGACTATATGGCCGAGTCATGCGGGGTTTCTCTCGGCCGGTATGGACATTACCGCACGCAGCTCACGCCGCGATGCGAGCGCAGGTCGGCGAGTGGGCGACATCGCCAGGAAGGCCGGGGCGGAGGGTTTTGGTGGTTATCGTGGTGGGCCTCGGCAGCGTCTAGATTCGCACGGCCCGGCCTGAGCACTCTGCGCACCGTCCTGGCCGCAGTTTTCGAGGCGCAACCGGGCAGGGCTTGAGCGTCGAGTAGCGAGTGCGGCGTCGGGACCACCCCGGTGTGGCCGATGCGGTAGATCCCATTACGGAAGTGTGGTACTACTTATGGATCTTGTTACGATTGTGGCCCGAGGTCACTGGCGACTCGTCCGGAAGCGGCGTGGTGGTAGGGCCCACGCCAGGTTGCGGTGGCCGTCATCATCTCCTACGATTACTCGCCCGGGGCGTGGTGCTCGTGGGTCAGGTCGCGGCAGGTCGTGGCTCGGGTCCCGATTCTAGCGGTCCTCGAACGCGTATATGCTTTGTCGGTAAGCGGATCGTGAGGCCTCACCGATGTCGCCACGGTACCTTATCGCTGGGTTTGATGTGTATGCTTTGATAGATCCGGTTCTACTACGTCTATATATCTCCCTTGTTGCTAGTAGGATAGGGATAGAGCCCGAGTCCATAGACCGCTTCGAGGTAGCTACGCCGATGGGTGATTCGGTGGTAGCTCGGCGGGTATATGGAGCTTGTCCTGTGACTATTTACGATCGTCGGACCTGGCGACTTGATAGAGTTGGAGATGATTGACCGGCGTGATTATGGGGATGGATTGGCTAGCTTCTTGCTATGCCAATGTAGGCTGAGAGAGAAGTAATGCGGTTCGGTTTCTGAGGAGCCGGTTGTTGAGTGGGAGAGCACGGTATCGCCAGGGGTAGGTTTATTTCCTACCTCGGCTAGGAAGATGGTGCGAGAAGGGTATATCTACCATCTAGTTCGGGTGTTTGATCACGAGGTGCGGTACAGATTTCGATCGATTCCGTAGTCGTGAAGTTCCCAGACGTGTTCCCGCATGACCTCCGGGTATCCTCCCGAGAGGAGATTGAGTTTTGTATTGACATATTGCGAATACTCGGCTATTTCCATTCCGCCATACGAACGGCACTGCCGAGTTGAGAGAGAAGGATCGCCTTAGGATTTGCTAGAGAAGGGTTTCATTAGGCCAGTGTTTCTCGGGCGCCGGTATTGTTCGTGAAGAAGAAGGGCGGGACGCTGCGCGTGTGTGTGTTGATTCTGACGGTGAACAAGGTGACCATTAAGAACGAATACCCTCCCGGGATTGATGATTTGTTCGACCCGGTTGCGAGTGCGAGATGTTTCTCCAAGATTGACCGCGATCGGGCTATCATCAGTGCAGTCGAGAGGTGGATGTCCACAGTGCATTCGGACGTCACGGGCATTATGAGTTGGTCATGTCTTTGGGTTGACGATGCTCCGCGGTATTCATGGATTTGATGAACGAGTGTTCAAACCATTTTGGACACGTTTGTGATAGTGTTCATTGATGATATCTTGGTTTATTCTCGCCGAAGCGGGAGCACGCGAGCATTTGAGGCTCTTGGCGATTCTCGAGACCCGGCGATTGTGCGCCAAGTTTTCCAAATGAGTTTTGGTTGACTTGATGGCGTTTCTTGGGCATATTGTCGGGTGATGGCATTCGAGTTGATCGGCCAAGATCGGCGATCGAGGACTGGCGAGACCTACTACTCCGAGAGGTTCGCGATTTCGGGCCTTGCGAGTTATTATCGGTTCGTGGAGAAGTTTGCTTTATCTACGCACCATTGACTAGGTGACTCGGCGGCCAAGTTTGATGGTGATGCTTGTGGCGGGGTTTCGATTCTTTGAAAGAAGACCGGCGATCGCCCGTTCTTACTCTTCCGGAGGGTCCAGATGGTTATGTCGTGTATTGTGATGCGTCGCATCGGGTTGGGATGTATTGATGCGGCATGGCGGGGTTATAGCATATCGTCCGACCGGGTGAAGAAACACGAGGAACTACCCACCCATGATTTGAGTTAGCGGTGTGATTCACGCTTTGAAGATCTGGAGGCACTATTTGTATGGGGTTCACGTGGATATTTATCTGCACCACAAGAGCCTCAGTATATCTTCGGCGAGAGGAGTGAACTTACAGCGAGGCGGTGGTTAGAGTTGCAAGGATTACGATGTTGATATCCTATACCACGGGAAGGCCAATGTTGTGGCGAATGCTCTTAGTCGTAGGTCGATGGGAGCCTATCGGATGTGCGGCTAGAGAGGAGGGACATGGTTCGTGATTTGCATCGATTAGCGAGCCTTGGTGTCCGTTTGATTGATTACGATAGCGATGGGGTTAGAGTTCGTGAGGTTGCGAGTCTTCCATCGTCGAGAGGTGAAGAGGCAACGATTCGAGGATCGGCTTTGATTCGATATCGTGTCTGATTCTTCGTGAGGCGCAAGGGTCCTACTTTGTACGATGTAGCACCGGCTGGGTGCTAAGGTTTGAGGCGATGTGTTCGGATGTTTCGTGACTTGGCGAGTTCTTGGGGAAGCACCTGGTAGCGCGTTACTCTATCCATCCGGTCGACCAAGATGTACCACGACCTTAGATCGTGTATTGGTGGGATGGCTTGAAGAGGGCGTTGCGAGTTCGTGGCTCGGTGCCGTGTTGTCGGCAGTAAAGGTAGAGCACCGAGGCACGGTGGTTTGTTCACGATTTACTGAGATCCCGACACGGAAGTGGGAGGTAATCAACATGGACTTCATCACGGGATTACCTCGCACTCGGAGAGACATGATTCTATATGGGTTATCGTCGGCGGTGTAAATCAGCCCACTTTCTTCCGTCGGGGCGACTTTCGGTGAGGATTATGCGAACTTTACATCAGAGATCGTCGGTCGCATGGAGTCCCTACTTGATCATATCAGACAGGAGCCCGGTTCTGGCTAACTTCTGGAGAGTCCTTCGAGAGGGTTTAGGGGCCGCGGTGAGCTTTAATCTTGCATTTCATCCAGAGCAGACTGACGTGCGAGCGCACTATCCGCACTGCGAGGATATCTTTGCGAGCTGTGTTATTGACTTTAGTGGTAGTTGGGAGGATCATTTGCCTCTAGTTGAGTTCGCGTATAATAATAGCTACCACTCCAAAGATTCAGATGGCGCCTTATGAGGCCTTGTATGGGAGAAGTGCAGATCGCCTATAGGTTGGTTCGATGTGGGCGAGGCGGCTAGTGGGACGGATTTAATGCGGCGATGGATAAGGTGAAGCTTATCCGAGGCGGTATTGGCGGCTCAGTCGGCAAGTCGTATCAGATCATCGTCGTCGGCATCTTGAGTTCGAGGTTCATGATTGGGTTTTCTAAAGGTGTCACCCATGAAGGGTGTGATGAGATTCGGGAAGAAGGGAAGCTCACCAGGTACATTAGGCGTTTAGATTGTCGCGAGGTAAGCGAGGTTGCCTATGAGTTGGATCTGCCGTCCGTCTGGAGGCGGTGCATCCGGTTTTCACGTATCTATCTTTGAGAGATGTATCGGATCCATCTAAGGTACACCCGATTGGCGATGTCGGTGGCCAGGGGTTATCGTATGAGGAGATTCCCATAGCGATAGTCGATCGTCGAGTTAGGCGTCTGCGACGAAGGGCGTGGCTTCCGTCAAAGTCTTGTGGCGGAGCGAGCTCGAGGAGAGATGACATGGGAAGCGGGAGGACATGAGGCGGAAGTATCCTCACCTATTCCCACACCTCGGGTAATTCACTTTCCTACTTGTAAATTTCGTTATCGTTTACGCCTATGTGTTGCTCGTGGCCGTGTGTGGCATTTACTCTTGTTTAAGCTTCTTGCTAACCGTCTTGGGAAGGAACATTCGGGACGAATGTTTCTAAGGAGGAGAATGTTATACCCGTATTTCAGTATGTCGTAAGGAATACGTCACGAAAGTCTTGCCTTAAAGATAAGCCTTGGGCGTTTTATTTTGTACACAACTCACTAAAAGAATCGTTTTCACGAAACGTTTCACGACTTTCGTAAAGTAAATTCCGGCTATGCCATTTCTTATTTTGCGGATTTTCCGAGAGGCGAAACATTTTGGACCAACGGGAGGGTGACATGTGTCACCTCGCATTGGAAAGCAAGTGGGGTGGCTTTGGGCGATTGGGCCCAAAGAGGGTGTTGGCCTTGGCCGATTGGGTCCTTGTTTAGGCCTTGTTTTGTGGAGTGTTTTGTGGAGTGTTTTGTGGAGTGTTTTGTGGAGTAGGAGTTAGGGTGCACTTGGCTTGATCTTGGCCTTACACTTGCCTTGCACTTGTCTTCATCTTGGCCGTTGGTTGGCCAAGGCTTGAGCTATAAATACCCCTTAGAGATGAAGAGTTATTCATCCACAAAGTTATCTTCCAAGTCTAGAAATCCTCTCCTCTCCCTTAAGCTTTTAGTTCAAACACCTCTTCCCTCCTTGTGTTGTATGGTGAGAGCCTACCCCTAGCCTAGCCGAAATCTACCCCCTCCCTTGGTAGAAAGTTACCTTCTTGTATCGTTATAATGCCCAAAATACTAGCCCAAATACCTTAGTACTTAGTAGAAGTTGTGAAGAACTTCAGGGTTCTGGAGCATACAACTTAGGAGCAAAACCTTGCTCAGTAGCGACTTTTCTAGGATATTATTGGGCTTACCAGGGTAACTAATCCTAACCTCTTTTGAATCATATATATATCTTGTTGTAGTATAAGAATAAGTATAAATACTTAGAAGTATATCACGAAATAGAATTGAAGTATTAATCACTTAGAAAGGTTTAAAGAAGAATAATCAAGCATTTCTACATAGAATTGTTTTCTGATGAGACTTATATAGCTCATGGGTAGGAAGTCTTTGCCCGACTTACCGTAGAATTATGAACCCACTGTTTATAATGACCTTCAGAGTAGTCTTTGATAGATATCTGTGACTATTATAGGTGACTCTCTGCGCGACATATTCAACTTGGCGGTGGTTTTATTGAGAAGGTATGTGATTCTTCCTAAAGCATGATATTTTACAATATATATATAGTGCGGTGAGGCGTACATGTGTTAATCGAATAATAACTACGACAATGTCTTTGACTTAAGCACGAATAATACTTACAATGCCTCACGGCTTAAGCTTGAATAATAAAGAATGAAAACATTTCAAAGACTCTTGAATCATATTATCGAAAGAGAACTAGCGGTTTTTAAATGATATGTTTTCATTTAAGTATTTCTGATTTAGCATACTTAGTACTGTTATCTTGACCTCGCCCGAGGCTGCGTTCATGCAGCAGGTAAAGGCGGCAGTGCTAGATCCACATCCTTAGGATCTTTGCGTTGGTGTCGAGCTCCATCTTCTCGAGGCTCTACTTTTGGTATGATCTCCTGTATTGTAGATAGTTTTATGCGATCGGTATGGCGGGGCCCCGTCCGCCATAGTTGTTCTACCAGAGTGCATGTACTATTATTATGCGATTGGGATGTAGCTATGCAAAACTTGAGTTATTTATATTATGCCGAAAGGCAAGCTTTTCTTGATAAAGCGTGTCTTATTTTATAAAGCGTTTCTGTCTTGTTTTATATTCATTTGGTTACTCGATGTATGACTACTTGGGTGCCCGATGGCGCGATCCGCCGGAGTCGTGTAGTCACAGTAGAAGGCTATCGTACTTACCGTCGAACCGTGATCTGATTATTTAGTATTGTTGGTACGATAGGTTCTGGTAGTTGGCTTTCGTACTTGCTGTTACACCCCGTAGTTCCAGGGACCGTAAAATTGGAAAGGAAGAAAGATGTGATTTTTCGACGGAAAAGTTTTCGGATTTTGTGAAGGAAAAAGGTTCGTTAATGGGAATTGGATTCCCAGATTTGGTATTCGGACTTCTTGGAATATTAGAGAATTATGGAATTTTATTTAGGAATTGGTCACGTGGGGCCACGGAGAAATTTACGATTTTGTGGGGCCACTTTGTTTTGAGATTTTGGCCATTATGGATATTTTAGGAGATGCAATATTTTGGGCGAGTAGGATGGCGACACGTGTCACCCCTAGGTGGCTCTTGTAGAAATTTGTAACAAGTGGCCTTGTCTTAAGATATTTTTAGTGTGGACAAGTGGCTTGTGGGACCCACACACTTGTCCCCAATCTCAACCACACACTTGCCTTCATCCTAGCCCTTGGTTGTCTATATATACACTCTTAGTTGATGAAATCTTCCACACTTAACCGTTTGAAGACTTGAAAAATCCTCCTCCTCGACTGAGCTCTACCGTGGTGCCATTTCTTGAGCAAAATTTGTCCAACAATTCTTCAATTTTTAAGTGTTCTTCCCTAAGGTGTTAGGAAGATTGTGTACAAAGAGTTGGAAAAGATTTCACACCCCTAGCCTATTTAGTTTGCCTTGGCCGAAAGTTGTCTTGTTGGAACCCTAAGTGTTCTTCACTTTTTGGAGTTGAATCTTGAAGAGAAGTTGGTTAGGAGCTTCTATGGGTTGCTTGTAGCGGATTGGAACGTAAAGATTTGGAGCTAAGACTAGCTTGGAGCGACTTTAAGAACTTGGATATTATTGGGCTATTTGAGGTAGTGAAACTTAAACCTCTTTGTGAATTGGTTATTATACATATATTATAAGTATATTATGGAATATATAATATATGGAGTAAAGTTTGGAGGAGTTGGATCTTGTTAACTTGTTAAAAGAAAGGATTTGCATTTGGCCATTAAAACGTATCAAACGTATCTTACTTGTTAAGAAGTAATAACAAAGTAACTATAACTTATATTAAGATGGAATATAGGTTGGATGACTAATGAAGTAAGTGGATAAGTAAAATGGAAAAAGTTGGCCAAGGACCCCAACTTAAGGACTGTATTTACTTTGAATTTGTATTTACTTTGGTATTTACATTGGGTATATTTACATTGTTGTTAAGGAAGATTGTTAATCGCGTCCGTTTGGGCGTGTGATCCCTTCGTTAATTGTTGTTGTTGTTGTTAAGGGAAGATTGTTGTCGCGTCCGTTTGGGCGTGTGATCCCTTCTTTAAATTCGGAAATGTTGCGCCTTAAATGTGGCATGTTGGTTCTTGTTATCGGGCCTTGAAAAAGGTGGAAAAGTATGTAAAAGCGGGAAGTCTGCCCGATTTTCCGTAGAATTAGAGGGCTTTTATTGGTATAAGTCTTGATGGTAAGTAAGGTTTGATACAAGTACTATGACCATTTTAGGAGTGAAGTACTACGTGTGGCGTGATCTACTTGGCTTAAGGAGTAGCCGACGGGTTGAAGTGCTTGGAGCATTTTGCTATTTGTCGATAATCATCGCGAGGTATGTGAACCTCTTCCTATCTTTTCTAGCATGATTGTTGTGAACTATGTAATGCGATAGGCGTCACGTATGCTAAAGCGAATTTGGTTGGTTTAAAACATAAATTGTTATAATAGTTTTATGGGAAGTTAGTTATAACGACTTTATGTAGGTAAAAGAATGATTTGTTGGATTTTAAAAGGCAAGAGACTTGGCTTATATCTGACTTGTGATAATGTTAAGAACTTGATTTGTGTTAAAAATTTGTGAAACCGCATTCATGAGTAATGGGTACTTGGTCTTTAAAAGGATAATGTTTTATTGATTTCGGAAATGAGAATAACTATCGAACAAACCACTGCAGCGTTAATAAAGGAAAATGTATTGACAAATAATTAATTATATTAAAACAAGTAGAAACCTCCATCTGTATAGAAGCTAAGATAAGACAAAATTGTATTACATTTCCTAGATCATGGCTGCTTTAATAAGATCATTAATAACAAGTATTGATTTTTCTTAAATTCCAAAGTAAGGAACTTGTTTTCTAAAAGAAAAGGGACTTGAGGAATTTGAAGTGTTTTGGTTTAAAAGAAAGGCATGGTTTTGTCTTAAGATGGTTTAAAAAGAAGGTATGGAAATTGTTTTGGTTTACTTAAAAAGATAGTTACTCTATTTTGATACTACGGGTATCATGTGACTTGTTATGAAGAAATGGATCTTTTAAAGAGTTAAATCGTAGTACCTTGGGGTTAAAATCGGTTTTGTTGTAATAAAAAGAATGTCTAAAAGTATGTTGAACTTGCCTATGCTTGTGGTGATAACCTTTGTTGTGCAAGTGTTGTATTTACATACTCTGGCGTCTCTCGTTGGAGGTAGGCTATCCGTTGATTGATGGACATCACGACCATGGGTGGCCGGGTATGCTTCCTATATCGATCCTTTTGGACATCCGACACGATGGGTGGCCAGCGGGTATGCTTCCATTAGAGTGTGATCTTGTTATTTGTTTTGGACATCTTGACACGATGGGTGGCCCGGGTATGCTTCCATTAGGAGTGTGATCTTGTTATTTGTTTGGACATCGACACGATGGGTGGCCACGAGTATGCTTCCACTATGATTGTTATCTTGTTATTTCCTCTTGGACATGCGACACGATGGGTGGCCCGGGTATGCTTGATTAGGAGTGTTATCTTGTTAATTGCTTTGGACATACTGACACGATGGGTGGCCCACGAATATGCTTCCATTATGATTGTTATCTTGTTATTTCCTTTGGACATCACGACGATGGGTGGCCACGGGTATGCTTCTATTAGGATGGTTCCATGGCCATGCTTATGCGAGAGTAAGATCTTGGGGCATGCGGCCGTTGTGCGGGTTAAATTCCCGAGTTATATTTGAGTGATGACTTTACGGGCGTGAGTCCCTGACTTGACATGTCTGCTAAATTATATTGTGAACTGTAGTTTGGTTATCATACATGTCTCCTGTTTTATATAGACTGTTATGGTTTCACTTACAGTATTTTTTTCAGTTTCACATACTTGGTACCTGTTGTACTGACCTCCTTTGGAAATTTGCGTTCATCTTGCGAGTAAGTACACCGATTGTTGATCCTCGCTCTTAGGATCACGGTTGCGTATTGGGAAGCTCGTTTCTCGAGCTTATCTTTTGGTATAGTCCTGTCATTGTAGGTACTTGTACATTCAGGGGTATGGCGGGGCCCTATCCTGTCATAGTTGTTATAAAAACTCTTAAGTGCAGTAATCTTGTTGTGGGCGGGGTTTGTAAAAGGATATAAATGTTCGGGTTTATGTTTATATACGAGAAAGGTGACCATTTTGGTTGCTTTGTTTCTTTTCATATTGTTCATATGTTTAAGTTTTGAATTCCTTGATTTTCTCGATGTTGTATCACTAGGGTGCGGGTAAGGCACCGATCGCGGTCCGAGTCGGGTCGTGACACTTGCCGGTCGATTGATGATGCGGTAGTTACGTAGCTATGCCTTCGTACTTGCCCGTCACGGTTTTATGACACAGTGGGACTGGTGTTCATGTGTACTCCTGGTGATATTACATCATAGGCGTCGGCGGTGAGAAGGTATTCGGGCATGATTGATGTTGTGGCGTGAGACCCGTCGTTATATTTGAGGATGACTTTGAGGCGTGAGTCCACGACTTGACATATTTGTTTATATATTGGGTATAGTTTGGTTATCATACATGTCTCTGCTTTATATAGACTATTATGATTTCATTTACGATATTTCGATTTCACATACTTGGTACTGTTATGCGACCTCCTTGGGGCTGCGTTAAATACGCGGTAAGTACGCGATTGTTGATCCTCGCTCGTAGGATCACGATTCGGCGTTGGAAAGCTCGTTTCTCGGAGGCTTATCTTTGGTAGAGTCCACCATCGTAGTAGGTACTTACATTGAGGGTATGGCGGCCACTGTCGTCGTAGTTATTAGTATAAAATTCTTAGAAGTGCAGAAATCTTGTTGTGGGCAGGATTTGTAAAGGATATAGCGTTCGGTATTTATATATGCAGAAAGGTAGTTTTGGTTGCTTTGTTTCTTATTTGATCTTGTTTCATGTTTAAGTTTTTATTTCCTGATTTTCTCGATGTTGTATCACTAGGGTGCAGGGTGAGGCACGATCGCGGGCAGTCGGGTCGTGACACTAGCTCCCATGAAGACTGCGCTGCGATGAGGATGTCGAGGGCACGTTATGGCCATCTTACCGATGAGGATTAGGGGCATGCGGCGGCGTATTATATATATATATATATATTGTATATGTCTGTAGAAGCGGTGAGGTAGGATGCTGTAACGCATGAACCGGGCCGTTCGGTGCCTTACCGGGCACCCTAGTGATACAACATCGGAGAAAACCAGCGGAAAATAAAACACGAGTCATGAAACAAGAGATATAATAAATAGCGAGCCAACCAGCGATTGCCTTCGGTATATACATAAAAACCCGAGCGATTATCCTTACAAACCACCTGCAATGCTCTGACCTCAAGATTTACAACAACTATGACGGGGACATGGCCCGCCATACCACGAATGTCTGAACCTCTGACTCGAAACATGCGAAAGATAAGCCTCGGCGAGCTTTCCTGTGAAATGAATCTAAGCGAGGATCCACGACCGATGTTGCCTACTGCGGCATGAGCGCCGAAGGATGCAACAGTACAAGTAGCTTGTCAAATCTTGTAAATGAAATCATAATAGCCTCGCGAGGCGTGTATGATAACAAAATGCGATGACGCAACATGCGATAAGTCGGGGACTCGCGCCTCAAAGTCACCACTCAAATATAACTATGGGTCTCACGCCCACAACATCCATCATGTTCGCATCGTGGCGCGTGCCCGGAATCGTGCATCGGTGTAGACATGTCCGTGATGCAACAATAATAACAAGGCGCGTAGCCACGTACCGGAATCTTGCGTCGGTGTAGGCATGCCCGTGTAACCTCGATAACAATATTTGGGTGGTCAACCTGCGCGTGGCCACATGCCCCGGAATCTTGCGTCGGTGTGAACCGTCCATGTTGCGGTAATAACCATATATCGGGTAATAAACGGCCGCGTGGCGCGTGCCGGAATCTTGCGTCCGGTGTAGACATGTCCGTGTGACATCAACAACAAGCGATAATCAAAATGGAAACATACCCGTGAAATTCTCCATCACGCCCGGCCGTCCAAGTAAGTTCTCAACAAGTCAACCGCCTACATCGAGAGCGGTAATACGAAATACCACACTTGCACAACAAAGGCTATCATCACAAGCATAGGCAAGTTTCACAGCAACAAGCATAGGCAAGTTTCACAACAACAAGCATAGGCAAGTTTCACAACAACAAGCATAGGCAAGTTTCACAACAAGCATAGGCAAGTTTCACACAACTCAAAGTACTTTCATTTTATGCCAAAGTCGGGTTTTAACCTAAAGTACTACGTCGTTAAATTCTTTAAAAGAGATCCATTACTTTTATCAAAGTCACGGTACGTAGTATTAGAATGACCAACCCACATTCCTTTTCAAAATCAAGTAACAACATTCTTTTCCTAAGTTCGGTTGCCTAGTTTGATTACTCAAGCTTCTCATTTTCAAATGGTTTCATAGTTCCCAACCTTAATCACTTGATTCCTTTTTAGAACAATTGAGTAATATATGTCTCACGTGAGTAGGTTATTCTTGTTTACAACATTCTTATTACATCACCATGATCTAGAAAATGTAATATCATTTTGTCTTATCTTAGTTTCTATGCGGATGGAGGTTTCTCTTGGTTTTAATAATACAATTCATTAGTCGATACATTTTCCTTTATTAACGCATTTGCTGTGGTGCTGTCGATACACGTTACGATTTAAATCATAAAACATTATCCTTTAAAAACCAAGTACTCATTACTCACGAATGAGGTTTCACACAAACATTCACATTAAAACAAATAAGTTAAGTCTCTTATCTTATAAGATCAAGTCTCTTAACTTCTAACATCGAGAAACTATTTTCTTTACCTCTCTTAAGACATTATACCTAACTCCCATAAAGCTAGTATAACTCTTTTTAAAACCTTTAAAACCAAGTGTTACTCTCGTTCAAAGCGATTTATAAATCTTTTGAAATACATAAGTTCTTTATTATAACAAGCGATTTATAATTCACATCGATTACCTTTTAAAACCACAAAGTATTTTCTTACCTACATAAAGTCATTATAACCAACTTCCATAAAGCCGTTATAACACTTTATGTTTAAAACAATCAAACACGGTTAACACGTATGCGTCTACCGTACTACATAGTTCACATGTCGTACTAGAAGAGATAGGAAGAGGTTCACATACCTCGCGGCGATTATCGACAATAAGCAAAAGCTCGAAGTACTACAACGCGCTAGCCCTTTCCACTCCTCGGTAGAATACGCTACTCTTAGTACTTTCACCTATAAAGGCCCTGGCGTCTATTAAATCTTAAACATAAGTTCCCGTCTTTCTCTGAAAATTCGTGACCTCACATGCGGCGTAAATCTCCTCTCTATCGGTGACTGCAAGCCAACCGAGGGTTAACATCTAACCGGACGCGTACAATTGTACTCAAAGTAAAACTACACAAGCCTACTGTCTGATCTATGTAATTCTGATTGATTCACTTCTTAAAATTAGGCTTAAGTCGAAGACATTGCGTAAGTATTATTCGAGCTTAAGTCAAAAGACATTGCCGCACAATTATAATGTTACGTACTATATATAGTATACATCAACTATATATTCCTACAACATGTAATTTCCAATTACAATAGAAGGTCAAAGTGTTTACCTCGATAAGCCCAAAATTATCCCGAGTTTATATGTCGATCTGAGCAAGGTTTAGCTCCTAAGTGCTCTAACCCGCTCCAACCAACCCTTAGATGTTCTAACCAACTTCTACTTATAACTTCAACTACGGGTGAAGATTTACTTAGGGTTTCGTTTTGAGGCGAGGAAGTATAATGGTATTTTACGGCTTGTATAAGTGTAACCTTGGGAATACTACAAGGTATTTGGGCCAAGGTATTTGGACATAACAACAATACTAGGAGAGTATTTCTATACCACAACAAGGGGTATTTATACGAGACAACTAGGCTAGGGGGGGGTGTACCCCCCGGCCAAGCCTCAACAAAGGGGGAGAGGGTAGGTTTCGGCCAAGGGGCCTTCAAGAGGGGGAGGGGTGTGTGGTGGACGAGATCACAAGAGGGAGAGGGAGGTTTGAGACTTAGAAAGATTGCTCAATTTTTGGATGAAGAATGTCTTCAACTAGAGAGGTATTTATAGGTCAAGTGAAAGCGACCAATGGCGAAGATGAAGACAAGTGTGGTGCAAGTGTAGGGCTAGATTTCAACCATGTGGACCTTATCCATCTACCACGCCAACTTGCACAAATATCCTACCTAACCCAAGGCACAGCGTGCCTTTGCGCCTTAGTCCACTTCTCACGGCGATGTGAGGTGACACATGTCACCTCCCGTTGGTCCAAAATGTTTCGTCTCTCGGAAAAATCCATAAAATTATAAATGACATAGCGAATTTTCCCTTGAAAGCGTGGAAACGTTTAGTCAAAAGCGACTCCTTTTGGTAGCTATGCACAAATTCGAACCTATGCCTACTTTAAGGCTCAAATTGTATCGTCGCCTCACGTATATACTGCGGAAAAATACTGGTATAACATTCTCCTCCTTAGAAACATTCGTCCGAATGTTCCTTCTCAACAGATAACGAAGTTCTTCTAACAAGTTGCCAACGCCACACCGCCACGAAATATCACCGCGTTCTCTTCCTTCCGCTCGTTCGTGCCCTTCCGGACACTTGAACTCCTCGCATCGTACCACACTTGATCATTGCTTTCCCAAAACTTTGGAGTCACCACTCCGAACTTGGTCATCTTACTAGCGATCTCCGCAGGCCATTCCGGCCTTCACGATCCGCCTGGTCGAACACGTCCACGAACTCATACGATGGTTATCTAATCATGGGCCTAGCACCCTCGTGACCCTACCACTGGCGGGACCACGAGTGACCCCACTTTGAAACGGCCGCGGGTTGGCCTCAGCGTAGCTGACCCGACCGGCTACGCGTCAAGCTCTTGTTCCGTCCGAACAATCTTACCTATCTGGTCATGAAAGCTACCACTTCCATTACACACTACCGGGGACTTTACCACACGCCAGCGTTCTAGGCATAAAATGCACTCGTGAGGATCACTTGCAAAATCGGTACTCAAGCGGCGCTTACATCTAAGGTCTCCACTGTAATATTCTAAGGTTCATCATTTTCTCACTTCCAAACTTACCGCTTCTCACAACGGGTTCTACATCACGTTTTAGCACAACGCTATCCGAACATAACACTTAACACATCATTAACATCAATACATACAAGTATCTGAGTTAAGGATATACGAAACTAAGCGGTTCGAGGACCGCTAAAGCGGAACTTCCACCGCGACCTCTAGCGTGGCCGCCGCTCAGTAATGCATGCTATCCTACCAGCGCTACCCAGTGGACAGTCTCGTCATATGGCCTGTTGGCGCAAGAATAACAAGCTCCCAGTACTACGACACTCCGAAATGCGGTCTACCATCGACCAGAGGTAGGGGTATTGCATCGCCAACACCCTACTCACGAACATTCAAACACAGGAGCCACGACTGCTCACGAATATCCCGGTCCCAAGCTGCGGAGGACCACTCTGCAATGGCGGAGTACATAACTAGTCTTCTTGGCGGTCCGCCTCGAAAGTCGCAAAATATCCGGCCGTCTTGGCCTTCTGTGACGGTCCACGCGTCGATCTGCGCTCGCCGCCCAGTGCATGAGCACGAATGCGGGCAATGTCCATGCGGTGAAGAGAAACACCGCAAGACTTCGGCCATATAATCATCTAGCGGTGGCGTAGCGATGCACCTATCCTCCATCTGCAACAAGCGAGGACATATCGAGCCAAAGAATCGAACTCGACATTGTACTCACAGCGGTCGCCTCTGTCTCGATAACAAAAATTTGTCGGCGTGCCCTCGCCATGCGGAGGCAAGAAGTGCGTGAAAAAGCCCCGAAAACTCATCCCATCTGCTTTGGAAGTGCATGCTCTCCGGGAAGCTCGCGAATCAAACGATCATTGCGGTATCACGCGGCCGATGCGAACCGGCGTCACGAGACTCGGTCTCTGAAGCCTTGATCACGCGTGATCCTCATGGCGGCGGATGAACTCCTGCGGATCATCCTCGTGCCTCGACCCGTAAAACTGGCGGGCTACAACTCAAAAAGTCCCGTAGCCTCAAACTATCTGCTCTCGGGTGCACCACGGTCTTCTTTGGGCAGGCTGCCGCATCGGCTGTCCTCATATCGGCCTGACCACGGCGAATCGGGCCATCTCTTGTGACCCATCGCCGCTGCTCGGTGTGGGGTGGAGGCTCAGTCTTGTAGTCTCATCGCCCAGCACTGCGGCTCCTACTATTTGGTCTTTGTGGCGTCGCGAAGCTTCGCCGTCGGGCTTGTCTCAGTCTTGGCGGGCTGCGCTCGTACTCCTCTGTATCCTACTGCAGCTCCTTGCCTTGCCGCCACAGGCCTTTCGCACTGCGGAGGCATAAGCGGTAAAATGAAACACATCGGAGGTCGACTTACAGCTCGGCTCTAAGGCGCGATCTCGAGAATTAGAAGAATAGAAACCAATCCTACATGTCCTATAGCCTCCTAATTATAGATGTGGTGCACAACACACCGATAATCAAGACTACTAGACGCGGTGCGTAGACACTTTCCGAGGACTAAGCGCTCGATACCACTTTGTAACGCCCGAACGGGCAGATTCTGGTGCCTTACCGGGCACCTAGTGATACAATATCGAGAAAACCAGCGGAAAATAAAACACGAGTCATGAAACAAGAGATATAATAAATAGCAGGCCAGCAAGCGATTGCCTTGGTATATACATAAAAACCCGAGCAGTTATCCTTTTTACAAACCACGCCCAGCAGCGATTACTCACCTCTAAGATTTACAACAACTATGGCGGGACGGGGCCGCCATACCACAGATGTACAGAACCTACAACTCGGGGAAGCATGCAAAGATAAGCCTCAGAAGGACGGAGCTTTCAACACGCGAAATGAGATCCTAGGCGGGGATCCACGGCCGATGTACCTCTACTGCGGCATGAGCAGCCCCGAAGGAGGTCGATCTGACAGTACCAGTATGTGGCTGTCAAATCGTAAATGAAATCATAATAGCCTAAAAAGCGGGAGACGTGTATGATAACCAAAATACGATGCAGACATAGCGATCAGTCGAGGACTCACGCCTCAAAGTCACCACAAATATAACTATGGGTCTCGCCCGCAACATCCATCATGTTCGCGTCATGGCGCGTGCGAATCGGCATCGGTGTAGACATGTCCATGATGCAACAATAATAACAAGGCGCGTGGCGCGTACCGAATCTGCGCCGGTGTAGACATGCCCGTGTAACCTCAATAACAATATCTTTGGGTGGTCGACCTGCGCGTGGCCACATGCCGAATCTGCGTCGGTGTGAACCGTCCATGTTGCGATAATAACCATATATCGGGTAATCAACGTGCGTGGCCGCGTGCCGGAATCTTGCGTCGGTGTAGACATGTCCGTGTGACATCAACAACAAGGCGATAATCAAAATGGAAACATACCGTGGAATTCTCCATCTGCCCGACGCGTCGAGTAAGTTCTCGACAAGTCAGCGGCCTCTATCGAGAGACGCGGTAACGAAATACCACACTTGCACAACAAAGGCTATCATCACAAGCATAGGCAAGTTTCACGACAACAAGCATGGCAAGTTTCACAACAACAAGCATAGGCAAGTTTCACAACAACAAGCATAGGCAAGTTTCACCTGACTCAAAGTACTTTCATTTTATGCCAAAGTCGGTTTTAACCCTAAAGTACTACGTCGTTAAATTCTTTAAAGAGATCCATTACTTTTATCAAAGTCACGTGCAGTAGTATTAGAATGACCAACCCACATTCCTTTTCAAAATCAAGTAACAACATTCTTTTCCTAAGTTCGGTTTGCCTAGTTTGATTACTCAAGCTTCTCATTTTCAAATGGTTTCATAGTTCCCAACCTTAATCACTTGATTCCTTTTAGAACAATTGAGTAATATATGTCTCACGTGAGTAGGTTATTCTTGTTTACAACATTCTTATTATGACCATGATCTAGAAAATGTAATATCATTTTGTCTTATCTTAGTTTCTATGCGGATGGAGGTTTCTCTTGGTTTTAATAATACAATTCATTAGTCGACATTTTCCTTTATTAGCAGCTGCGGTGGTGCGCCGATACACATTCGATTTCGAAATCGGTAAAACATTATCCCTTTAAAAACCAAGTACTCATTACTCACGAATGAGGTTTCACAAACATTCACATTAAAACAAATAAGTTAAGTCTCTTATCTTATAAGATCAAGTCTCTTAACTTCTAACATCGATAAACTATTTTCTTTACCTCTCTTAAGACATTATACCTAACTCCCATAAAGCTAGTATAACTCTTTTTAAAACCTTTAAAACCAGTGTTACTCTCATTCAAAAGCGATTTATAAATCTTTTGAAATACCACAAGTTCTTTATTATAACAAGCGGTTATAATTCACGTGATTACCTTTTAAAACCACAAAGTATTTTCTTACCTACATAAAGTATTATAACCAACTTCCCATAAAGCGTTATAACACTTTATGTTTTAAACTAATCAAACCACGATTAACACGTATGCGTCTACGTACTACATAGTTCACATGTCATGCTAGAAGAGATAGGAAGAGGTTCACATACCTCGCGACGATTATCGACAATAAGCAAAAAGCTCAATCTACAACGCACTTGCCCTTTCCACTCCTCGAGTAGAATACGCTACTCTTAGTACTTTCACTATAAAGGCCACAGCGTCTATTAAATCTTAAACATAAGTTCCCGTCTTTCTCTGAGAAAATTCGGCAAGACCTCCCCGCCACAGCGTAAATCTCTCTCTATCGGTAGGCTACCAAGCCAACGAGGGGGTTAACATCTAACGGACGCGTACAATTCTACTCACGATAAAACTACAAGCCTCTGTATACGATCCTATGTAATTACTGATTCACTTCTTAAAATTGGGCTTAAGTCGCGAGACATTGTCGTAAGTATTATTGAGCTTAAGTCGAAAGACATTGCCGCACAATTATAATGTTTTGTACTATATATAGTATACATCAACTATATATTCCTACAACATGTAATTCCCAATTACAATAGAAGGTCAAGAGTGTTTACCTCGATAAGCCCAAAATTATCCGAGTTTATATGTCGATCTGAGCAAGGTTTAGCTCTACTCGTGCGCTACAACCGCTCGAACCAACCCTTAGAAGTTCTAACCAACTTCTACTTATAACTTCAACTACGGTGAAGATTTACTTAGGGTTTCGTTTTTGAGGTGAGGAAGTATAATGGTATTTTAGGCTTGTATAAGTGTAACCTTGGGAATACTACAAGGTATTTGGGCCAGTATTTGGACATAACAACAATACTAGGAGAGTATTTCTATACCACAACAAGGGGTATTTATACGAGACAACTAGGCTGGGGGTGTGTACCCACGGCCAAGCCTCGACACAGGGGAGGGTAGGTTTCGGCCAGGGGCCTTGAGAGGGGAGGGGTGTGTGGTGGGCGAGATCACAAGAGGAGAGGAGGGTTTGAGACTTAGAAAGATTGCTCGATTTTGGATGAAGAATGTCTTCAACTAGAGGGTATTTATAGGTCAAGTGAAAGCCAACCAATGGCGAAGATGAAGACAAGTGTGGTGCAAGTGTAGGGCTAGATTTCAACCATGTGGACCTTATCCATCTACCACGCCAACTTGCACAAATATCCTACCTAACGAGGCACAAAGCGTGCCTTTGCTTGCCTTTGCGTCCACCTCTCACGGCGATGTGAGGGTGACACATGTCACCCTCCGTTGGTCCAAAATGTTTCGTCTCTCGGAAAAATCCATAAAAATTATAAATGACATAGCGGAATTTTCCCTTGGCGTGGAAGCGTTTCGTAAAGCGACTCCTTTTGGTAGCTATGCACAAATTCGAACCTATGCCTACTTTAAGGCTCAAATTGTATCGTCGCCCTCACGTATATACTGCGGAAAAATACGGGGTATATGATACCCTTTGGCGAGTCACATGGTTATATGTTACACCTACAGTGCAGCGATGTGGAGGATTCAACGGGCGGGAGGTATATATATGTATTGTATATGTATGCGCCCGCGGTGAGGTAGGATGCCAGGCGCATCACGTAGTATGATTTATGTCATGGACTGCAGTGATGAGGAAGGAATTCCACGGGCATGAGTGATGGCTTTGAGGCGTGAGTCACGACTTGACATGACTACTTATATGTTGTCTTGTAGTTTGGTTATCATACATGTCTCTGCTTTATATAGACTATTATAATTTCATTTCTGATATTTTGATTTCACATACTTGGTACATTGTTATGCGACCTCCTTGGCTGCGTTCATCCGCAGTAGAGTACACGGTTGTCGATCCTCGCTCATAGGATCACAGTTCAGCGTTTTGGGAAACTCCGTTTCTCCGGAGGCTTATCTTTGGTATAGTCACCTGTCATTGTAGGTACTTACATTCGGGGTATGGCGAAGCCTGTCCCGTCATAGTTGTTATAAAAACTCTTAGAGGTCTGTAGTACTGTTGTGTTGATGTATATATATGCAGGAAGGTAACCGTTTTGGTTAGCCTGTTGCTTATTTTATGTCTTGTTTCATGCTTAAAGTTTTTATTTCCGCTGATTTTCTCTGATGATTGTATCACTAGGGTGCCCGGGGTAAGGCACGATCCACGGGCAGTCGGTCGTGAGAACTCTCCATGTAACAGGTCATAACCCGCTCAAAGTTGACTAAAACCGTCAAACAGTCAGTCAACCTATCCTTCTAAAATTTAAGTCTTACTCCCTTTCGTGCGCTCTCACGCATGGCGAACTACGAGTATAACATTCTCCCCTTAGAAACATTCGTCCGAATGTTCCTTCAAACTTACTCAAATCACAATATCGATATAGACCCTCTTAACTATTCCTTTTTGCAATTAAGGTCATTGTCACAACGTTAGGTTCGTGGAGTGCCTTACCCGCACCAAGTAGTCATACATCGAGAAATCGCGGAAAATAAAGCAGCAAATATGAAAGCAGTATAAATAAGACACGGTTTAGGAAAAAGTTGCCTTCGGCATATATGTATATAAATACCCCAAAATGAGCGATTCATCCCAACCTGGCAGTGCAGGACCTCTAAGAGTTTGAAACAACAATGGCGGGACGGGGCCCGCCATACCTGAATACAAATATCTACAACGACGGGGACCGTACCAAAATGCTAAGCCTCGGAGAAGCGGAGCTTTCCCAAGCTGAAACGGTGATCCTAGAGCGGGGATCAACGGTAGGAGTACCTTTACTGCGGCATGAACGCAACCCCGAAGGAGGTCGATCTGATAGGTACCAAGTATGTGGCGAAAATCTGTAAATGAAATCATAGTAGTCTATATAAAGCGAGAGCGTATGATAACCAAAACTACGATTCCTGATAAATAGCGGTCATGCCAAGTCGGGGACTCACGCCTCAAAGTCATCATAAAACCGTGCGGGGTAAGTGCGAAGGCATGGCCGACTACTAAAACCCACGATACAAACAAGGTCGTAAAGCGTATCATGAGATCTGTCTGCATCGTCACATGATCAAAGGCGCCACTCGCGCGCGATATCTAATGTGCGCGTCTAGCCACGGAACTTCCGTAGCTCGCGTGGGCCACTCGATGGCCCGCATGAGGTATTCCGCATCGGTAGCTACTCCGGCGGCGTCTGGACTCGCCCGTCGCGTAGCAAGACCGCGTGACCACAAGGCCGCGTACTAACTGGAACTCCGTAGTTCGCGCCGACCATCTGGACACTGCATAAGGTATTCTCGAATCATAGGTCACTAGACGCTGAGTCTACCGCGTCGGTGGCGGCTTAACCGGAATCATGAATGATATAATATCAACATGACGGTTTATCGTTTAAACAACCTAAGCACAATAAGGAAAACCCTTTACACAAACATCACAAGATACTAACTCGCGTAGCATCCTAACATGTTTAATTATCAAGTCGACAAGAAAGTATTACAAGACTATCACAAATCAATACAATCAAGTTATTCACACAAGGTACTTTCTACATTATGTTAACAAGTTGGGTTTTTAGCCCCAAAGTACTTCATGTATTACTCTTTTAAAAGATCCGTTTCTTTCACAAAAATCACCTGATACGTAGTATAAAAATAGAGTGATTATCTTTTGAAGTAAATCAGAACACTTCTCTTTGTAAAATCAAGTAACAACATTCTTTTCCCAACGCTCAAGTTTGCCTAATTTCAATTACTCAAGTTTCTCATTTTCGAAAGGTTTCGTAGTTCATATTTTTAATCCTTTAAAACAATTTTGAGAAACATATACCTTATGTGTGAGTAGGTTATTATTGTTCATAACAATCTTATTACTGACCATGATCTAGGAAATGTAATATCATTTTGTCTCATCTTAGCTCCTCTGCGGATGGAAGTTTCTCTTGGTTTTAATAATACTTTATTAGTCAAAACATTTCCCTTTATTAAGTATTCTTTGTGGTTTGTTCGACATTCATTACGATCGGTAAAACATCATTCCTTTTGAAAACCAAAATACTATTTACTCACGAATGAGGTTTCACACTTTTAACAAAATTTCATATTAGTATAATAAGTCAAGTCTCTTATTTCCTTAAATCAATAAATCGTTCTTTTTATCACTCTTGGCCGTTATACCTAACTTCCGTAAAGCTAGTATAACTCTTAAGCTTTAAAACAGGTGTTACTCTTAACAAAAGGTTTCTTAATTCTTTGAACTACTTGATTCTTTTTATTGGGCTTAAGTCGGAAGACATTAGTAATTATTGTCGGGCTTAAGTCAGAAGACATTGTAGTAATTATTATTGGGCTTAAGTCAGAAGACATTGCGTAATTATTATTCGATTAACACACGTCGTCTACCGTACTATATACATATTCTTTAAAATATCATGCTCGAGAGGATAGGAAGAATCACATACCTTCTCGTGAAATCCACTGCGAGTTGAATATGTGTGAGAGAATCGACCTATATGATCGAAATCGTCTATCAGCGTCTAGGTATCTTTGTACAAAGCTCTAAGCGGAGGGTTTGCTATTCTATGGACATTTGGGCAGCACTTCCCTGCAGGTGAGCTACTCAAGTCTCATGTGAAAGCGATCACATGTAAGTCTGATTCTATTATTCTTCTTTAAACCCTTGGCTGTGATATCGGTTCAATTCTATTCTTTAATATCCTTCAAGTATTTATACTTATTCCTATACTTCTACGGTATGTATTCTCTAATTACAAAGAGGGTTAGGATTATTTACCTCGGTAAGCCCAATAATATCCTAGATAAAAGTCGCTTTGAGCAAGGTTTAGCTCTAAGTTGTATGCTCGGTAGCTCAGAAAACCTTAGAAGTTCTTGTGACAACCTACTAAGGACTAAGGGGTTTGGGCTAGGGTAATTTGGGCATTATAACAATACTAGAAGACAACTTTTCTACCAAGGGAGGGGGGTAGGTTTCGGCTAGGCTAGGGGGGGTAGCCTCGGCTAAGCTTCTCCAAGGGGGGGGGGGGTGTTTGGACGAAAAGGCTTTAAGGAGAGGAGAGGATTTTTAGACTTGGAAAGTAATTGTGGATGAAGAACTCTTCATCTTAAGAGTATTTATAGGTCAAGACATGGCCAACCAAGGGCCAAGATGATGCCAAGTGCAAGGCAAGTGTAGGGTGAGGATTTAGGCAAGTGTCGCGGCGACTTGCACACAAAATATGCTACCAACTACATGACAAGGATGGCCATCCATTCGGCACTATTGCCGTGTAACATCCATCAATGAGAGGGTGACAAGTGTCGCCCTCTCATTGGTCCAACGTGTTGCATCTCTCGGAAAAATCCGCAAAAATTAGAAATGACATGGCGAATTTATCCTCATGAGTTGTGTAAAGCGTTTGTCGAAAAACGACTCTGTCGGGTGTTGTGCACAAAGTGAAATTCGGCCCAAGCCACGCAGGGGGTGACACGTGTCGCTCTCCTACTCGTCCAAAATATTTCATCTTCCTAAAAATATCCTGATGGCCAAAATCTTGAAAACAAAGTGGGCCACATGGCCAGTAAATTTCTCCGTGGGCCCAGCGTGACCATTTCTGAAAATAAAATTCCATAATTCTCTAATATTTCAAGAAGTCCGAATACCGTCGGGAATCAATTCCCATTAACGAACCTTCTTCGCCAAAAACCGGAAACTTTTCCGTGGAAAAATCACCTCTTTCTTCCTTTCCAATTTCAATGTCGTATTCTCGTACGTACGTCCTCGCATACATACCCTGGAACTACGAGGTATAACAGTCGCTCCACATGCCACAACACTACTTAAGCATAATTGCCAAATTAAAACTATGGCGGGAAAGTGGGTTACGGAGGTATAGGGAATAAGTGAGATACTTCTCATCATGTCATCCTCGCTTCCCACGTCATCTCTTCCTGTTCTCGTTCCGCCATAAGACTTTGACGGAAGCCACATCCTTTGTCCGAAGTCGCCTAACCTGACGATCGAGTATCGCTATGGGGCTCTCCTCATATGATAACCCCTCTGTCACCTGGACATCACGAATCGGGTGCACTCTAGATGGATGTCCATACATTTCCGCAACATAGACACGTGAAAAACTAGATGTCGCCTCCAGATCGGACGGCAGATCCAACTCATAGGCAACCTTGCCTACTCTACGGACAATCTGATAAGGCCCAATGTACCTTGGGCTGAGTTTCCCTTTCTTCCCAAATCTCATCACGCCGCCGTGGGTGACACGCGAGAAGACCCAATCATCTACCTCAAACTCTAAGTGTCGGCGGGATGATCTGCATCGACTCATCGACTACGGTGACAATAACGCTCTGGATAAGCTTCACCTTATCAATCGCTGCGAATCAAGTGCGGCCCGACTAATCGCACTTCTCCACTCGAATTAGCCTATCGGTGACCTGCACTTCCTCCCGTATAAGGCCTCATAAGGCGCCATCTGAATACTAGAATGGTAGCTGTTGTTATAAGCAAACTCCACCAGAGGTAAATGATCCTCCCAGCTACCCCTGAAATCAATAACACAAGCCCGCAGCATATCCTCAAGTGTCTGGATAGTGCGCTCGGCCTGTCCGTCGGTCTGAGGATGAAATGCAGTACTAAGACTCACTTGCGTCCCTAACCCGCCAAATACCTCAGAAGTTAGCGGAACCGAGCTCCCGGTCTGAAATGATCGATCACGAGCCTCGTGCAATCTCACAATCTCTCTAATATCTGATCTAGCATAATCCTCGTAACGTCGTCATTGGAAAGAAATGGCTGATTTCGTCGACTGTCGACAATAACCGGATGGAATCATGCTTCCTACAGTGGTAGGTAACCCTGTAATAAAGTCCATATTGATCACCTCCCACTTCCACATCGGAATATCAATAGCTGCGATAGCCCGTGAACGGTGCTCAACCTTGACTGCGACAATTAGGACAACATGCGACAAAACGCCATGTCCTCTTGAGCCATCCCACCAATACACACATCGAGGTCATGGTACATCTTAGTCGACCGGATGAATAGAATAACGAGCCTTGTGTGCCTCCCGAAATCTGGCGGCGAAGTCTGTCACATCGGGAACACTGGCCGGCCCTCAAATCTTAGCACCCCATCAGGTGCTACCTCAAATAGACACTTCTCCTCCAGGAGAGCTGCATCTCGATATCGTATCATAATCAGATCCTCATACTGTCGCCTCTTCACCTCCTCGATGATGGAAGACTCGGCAACCTCTAACCGAACTCCATTACTATCGGAATCAACCAAAGCGAACCCCAAGGCTTGCTGGCGATGTAACTCGCGGACCATGTCCTCTCTGCGTTGCACCTAACGGACTACCCGTCGATCTGCGACTAAGGGCATCCGACTACATTGGCCTTCCTGGGTGGTATAGGATATCGACATCGTAATCCTTAGCGGCTCGACCACCGTCTGCGTCGTAAGTTCGGCTCCTACGGTGAAGATATATTGGAGACTCTTGTGGTGTGTAAATATCCACATGGACTCCATACAAATAATGTCTCGGATCTTTAAGGCATGAATCACTGCGCGACTCGAGTCATGTGTGAGATAGTTCTTCCATGCTTCGAGTGTCGAGATCGTAGCTATAACTGCCGTCTTTGCGTCAATCGCGCAAGCCCGACACCAGCGCATGATAAACCACATATCCGTCTAAACCTGCGGAAGTAAGTAGATTTGGCGATCGTCAATTTCTCCTTTAGTAGCGGAAACTCTCTCGCGTGCATCCGTCCACAGGAACATAGCGCTACGAGTCGGCTAGTCAAAGGTCTTGAGATGGAAGCAAACTTCTCCCAAACCTCAGATAATAACATGAGGCCCGAAGTTACGCACTCCGTGGTGTAGTGGAGTGCAGGCCAAGTCTTAATCGCCTCAATCTTTCTTTGTATCAACTTTGAATACCATCGGCCCCGATAACATGCCCTAAGAAAGCCATTGAGGCCAACCAAAACTCGCATTTCGAGAACTTGGCATACAACTGCCGGTCCCGGAGGACTCCCAATACCGCCCTCAAGTGATCTGCATGCTCCTGCTCTGTACGCGAATAAACCAGGATATCATCAATGAATACTATAATGAACATATCCAGAATGACTTGAACACGGTTCATCAAATCCATGAATCTCGGGGCGTTGGTCAATCAGAAGGACATCACTGAACTCATGGTGCCCATAGGGTCTCGAATGCGATCTTTGGAATATCTGTCTCTCTAACTCGACTTTGATGATAACGGATCGCGAGTCTATCTTGGAGAAACATCTCGCACCACTGTGGTCAAACAAATCATCAATCTCGGGAGGATATACATTTCTTGATAGTTACCTTATTAATTGCTGTAATCAAAACACATACGCAGCGTTCCATCCTTCTTCTTTACAAATAACAGCGCTCCCGTGAGAAACACTTGCTTTGATAAAGCCTTTTTCCGGAAATTTTTAGTGGTCCTTGATTCCTCAACTCGGCGGGTGCCGTCCGATATGGCGGAATAGATATCGGTCAGTGTGCGGCGCCAAATCAATGCAAACTCAATCTCTCTCGGAGAGGATACGGAAGCTCTTCAGGAATACGTCTGAAAACCTATAACGGCCAGGCCGGCGAAGGTGCGGTATCTCGACCTCGATGCTCGAATACCGAACCATATGGTAGATATACCCGCCGCACCATCTTCCTAGCCTTGAGGTAGAAATAAACTTACCCACCGGCGCAGCATTCCACTTTCCACTCGATAGGCTCACGAGCTGGAACGTGCAGTCTCTCTACGATCCACATTGGCATAGCGGACGCTAGTCAATCCATACCCATAATTACATCAAAGTCGTCATATCCAACTCTATCAAGTCGGCTGAGTCGGCGGCCTATAGTCCTTGGGCAAGCCTTATATACGCTCGGCTACCACCGATCACCTGCGGCGTAGCCACCTCAAAAGGTTTTATGGACTCGGGCTCTATCCTATTCTACCAAAGATATGAGGAGATATATAGGACAAGGTAGAACACGGATCTATCAAAGCATATACATCACAACATGCAATCAATAATGTACAGTGGCGACATCGGTGGCGCCTCGCGGTCGGCGGTGGACATAGCATAGATGCGGTTACGAGGACCGGGCTGGGACCCTACCACGACCTGCGCGGCTGCTGGTCGTGAACACCGCCGCCGGGCGTCGTCCGCAGGGGCGAAGATCCGACGACCGCATCGGTGAGCCATAACATTCGTCGCCTCTGATCGGACAATCTCTCCTCAAATGGCCTGCGTCCACAAGAGTAACAAGCTCACGGAGGAACACGACACCCCATAATGACAATCGCCACATCGACCACAGAGGTATAGGTGGCCTCGTCCCAGCTGGAACTCGGTCCTGCAGAACGAGCTCTGGAACCTATCACGCCTCTGAATGCCTGTCGTCCAGGAAGATGGTGGAGGAGCGCTCTGAACCGGCTGAGGTGCAAATCCGGTCTGCTGCTGAGGTTGTCTACCTCGAAAACTACCAGAGGACCCTCATCACGGCCTCTTGCTGATACCAATCAATCCGTCGGCCCCTGCGTTCCTCACACCCAAGTGCATATGCCTGCATACGGGCAATGTCCATGCCCGGCTGAAGAGCTACTCCCGTGCAACTCTCGGCCAAGTAATCATCGAGCCCTGTGACATAGCGGTGCACCCTGTCCTCCATGCGCTACAGGCGGGTACTTACCGAGCCAACGAGTCAAACTCTACGTTGTACTCCCGGACCGTCCGCCCACTCTGTCTCAGTGTCAAAAATCTATCGGCCCGAGCTCTCCTCATCTGCGGAGGCAAGAAATGGCTAAGGAACGCCTATGAGAACTCGTCCCAAACAGCTGGAAGCTCATGCTCCCCCCGGGATAGTTCCCATGAATCATACTAGTCAACTGCAGTATCCCGCAGCCGATGTGAACGATAATACCGACTCTGTCTCGAAGCCTGATCACTCTCATGATCGGAATGCGTCGGATAAACTCCTGAGGATCATCCTCAGGCCTCGATCCATAGAACTCTGGTGGGCTGTAACTCAAAAAGTCCCGCAGTCTCAAGCTATCAGCTCTGTGGTGGACTACGGGTACAACCGGAACCGCTGCCTCCCGTCTATCCTCATGACTATCCACGATCCTGGCTAATAACTGGGCCATCTCCTTGTAACCCATCTCATGCACTCCGGTGTATGGCGGGGGCTCAGTACCCATTGTCTCGATGGTCATTATTCTTTGCCCGAACTCTGCTGGGGGTGGCGACGTCGTGGAACTCGCCGTCCGGAACATCATCTCAGGTACAGACTGGACATGTGCCCTCGTAACCCTCTGTGTCCTACTAGAAGCTCCCTCAGCTGCCTTGCCCTTCTGGGACGCGGTTGCCTTGCGTGGAGGCATAACTGATACATAAAAATATGTCATAGGAAGTTCAACCTATAACACAGCTCTATTGCACGATCTTAGAGTGAAAGAATGGAAACCAATCCTAAATATCATGTAGCCTCCTGATTATAGATGTGGTGCACTGACAGCGATAATCAAGACTACACTAGATCGACTATAACCCTTTCAGGATTAACAGCTCACGATACCACTTTTGTCACGACCGACCACGGACGTGGCGGTGCCTTACCCCGGGCACCCTTGTGATACAACATCAGAGAAAACCAGCGGAAAATAAAATCACAACAAGAACCCATATAGAATATAAGCAGGCTAACCCAAAATGGCTACCTCTAAATATAACAAAGTTGAACAGTTACATCCTTAACAATCCAAGTTATGACAGGATTACAGGCCTCTAAGAATGAGTAATCACTATGACGGGACAGGGCCCCGTCATACCCCTGAATGTACAATTATCTACAACACCAGGGAGAACCATACCAAAAGTCGAGCCTCCGGAGAAATGGAGCTTCTGACACCTGAACAAGATCCTAAGAATGAGAACCCACCACCTGCTTTACCCACGGCGTGAACGCGGCCAGGAAGAGTCGATCTGATATGTACCAAGTATGTAAAACTGGAAAATACTGTAGTAATATCATAAGTTTAAAATAAACTGCAGTCATGAAAGAAAGTCAATGTCACGACCCGAACCCGGGCCCATGACTGGTGCCTTACCCCGGGCACCCTAGTGATACAACATCAGAGTAATCAGCGGAAAATAAAACACAACATGAAACAATGTAAAAGAGACACAGTTTATCTAAAGAAAAGTTGTCTTTCGGCATATATATATATATATGAAAAAAAAACTTAAATCCGAACAGTTACATCTTTTTTTACAAACTCTGCCCACAACAGTACTACAGACCTCTAAGAATGATATGACAACAATGGCGGGAGAGGGCCCATACCCCACAGATGTAAGTACACCTGACGAGGACTATACCCAAGATAAGCCTCGGAGAGCGGAGCTTCCCAAACGTTGACGTGACCTATGGCGAGGATCAACACTTTGGTGTACCTCTACTGCGGCATGAACGCGGCCCGAAGAGGTCGGTACAAGTACCAAGTATGTGAAATGAAAATCGTAAATGAAATCATAGTAGTCTATATAAAGTAGAGACATGTATGATAACCAAACTACGATTCATGATAAATAAGCGATCATGTCAAGTCGGGGACTCACGCCCTCAAAGTCGTCACTCAAATACAACTATGGGTCTCGCGCCCAACGTCAATCATGCGTGGAATACCTTCCGCCGCTGCGTGATCATGATATAAAAGCACCAGGAATACACATGAACACGGGTCCACGTGTCATAAATAAAACCGTGCGGGGTAAATCGAAGGCATGGCCGACTACTAAAACCCAGTACCAACAAGGTCATTAAGCGTATCATGAGATCTGTCTAGACCGCCACATGATCGAAGTGGCCACTTTCGCGCAGTATCTAATGTGCGCGTCTAGTCTGGAACTTCCAGCGACTCGCGTAGGCCACTCGATGGCCCGTGAGGTATTCCCGCATCGAGGGTAGCTACTCTCCGGCAGCGTCCCGGACTCGCGATCGCGTAGCCCGTAGACCGCGCTGACCATAAAGGCGCGCGCTAACACGGAACTCGTAGCTCGCGCATAGGTCACCAGACCGCTGAGTCTACCCGCGTGGAGGCGACTTAACCGGAATCATGTCAAGAGGTGAGTGATATAATACTAACATAACGACTTAT
Source organism: Przewalskia tangutica (assembly GCA_029844215.1). NCBI lineage: Eukaryota > Viridiplantae > Streptophyta > Magnoliopsida > Solanales > Solanaceae > Przewalskia > Przewalskia tangutica. The sequence goes on along the minus strand of JAQGDG010000196.1, from coordinate 192,865 downwards.
CATTAAACAACATAAGCCTGACAAAGAAACCCTTCACACAAACATCACAAGATACTAACACACGTATTATCCTAACATGTTTACTTATCAAATCAACGAAAGTATTATAAGGCTATCACGAACCAACAAAATCAAGTTATTCACACAGTACTTTCTTTATGTTAACAAGTTCGGGTTTTATCCCCAAAGTACTTCATACATTAACTCTTTAAAAGATCGTTTCTTTCACAAAAGTCACACAATACAGTAGTATAAAAATAGAGTGACTATCTTTTAAGTAAACCAAAACACTTCCCTTTGTAAAATCAAGTAACAACATTATTTTCCAAGCGTTCAAGTTTGCCTAATTTCAAATGCTCAAGTTTCTCATTTTGAAAGGTTTACGTAGTTCATAGTTTTAATCACTTAATGATATAATTCTCCTTTGAAACAATTTGAGAAACATATGCCTTATATGTGAGTAGGTTATTCTTGTTTATATGATCTTATTAAAGCGACCATGATCTAGAAAATGTAATATCATTTTGTCTCATCTTAGCTTCATGCGGATGGAGGTTTCTACTGGTTTAATAATACTTAATTAGTCAAAACATTTCCTTTATTGTGTGCAGTGGTTTGTTCGATACTTATTGCGATTTCAAATCGGTAAAACATTATTCCTTTTAAAACCAAGCACTCATTACTCACGAATGAGGTTTCACACCTTTTAACAAAATTCATATTAATTAAGTCAAGTCTCTTATCTTTTAAGATCAAGTCTCTTAACTTCTAAAATCGATAAACCATTCTTTTATCTCTCTTAAGTCGTTATACCTAACCTCAGTAAAGCTAGTATAACTCTTAGCTTTTAAAACTAAGCATTACTCTTCTTTCAAAAGGTTTCTTAATTCTCTTGAAATACTTCAAGATTCTTATGTCGGGCTTAAGTCAAAAGACATTGCCGTAAAACTACGTTCGATTAACACGCGTCGTCTACCGTACTAAATATATTCCTTTTAAAATATCATGCTCGAGAGGATAGGAAGAATCACATACCTCGCGGCGATTATCGACTATTAGCAAAGCGCTCACGGCTATAACGGCTAGCCTTGTCCACCTTTCAAGTAGAACACGCTACTCGCGATCTACAACCTCTAATGGTTATACAAGTCTATCAATGTCTAAACTACTCGGTAGAATAAATCTAGATACAAGATTCTACGGAAAATTGGGCAGCACTTCCCTACCCGTCAAACTTCACAAGTCTACTGTAAATACAGTCCTATGTAAGTACAGTTCAATTCCCTTCTTATATACTTTCCTTGTATATAACTTCTACTTAATTCTTATACTTCAACAGTATGTAACTCTAATTACAATAGGGGACAAGATATTTACCTCGATAAGCCCATAATTATCAAGTTTAAATGTCGATCTGAGCAACGTTTAGCTCTACTGCAGGCGCTCAACCCGCTCCAAACAACCCTTAGAAGTTTCTAACAACTTCTACTTAAATACTATAAGGGATTTGGGATAGGGTATTTAGGAATAGTAACTATACTTGGAAGACAACTTTCTACCACGGGGGGGGGGCTCTCGGCCGAAGCCACTAGGCTAGAGGGGGAGAGGTGCTCTCGGCTAGAGCTCTCAAGAGAGGGGGGACGGGATTTTAAGACTGAGGAATGATTTAAGGGATGACGAAAACCTTGAGTTAGGGGTATTTATAGGGCAACCAATGGCGAAGATGAAGCGAAGTGGTAGGCAAGTGTAGGGTGAGGATTCATCCGTGTGTACCTTATCCAACTACCACACAAAATATCACAAATATCCTACCTACCCTTGAGCACCAAATCGTCCACTTGCGTCCACAATAACGTCCACTTTGAGGTGACACATGTCACCCTCCCGTTAATCCAAAATATTTCATCTCTCGGAAAAATCATAAAATAATAAATGACATAGCGTATTTTCCCTTCGCAAAGTTTGGAAAACGTTTCGTCGAAAAACGATTCTTTTTGGTAGTTGTGCACAAAATTTCGTCCTTGCCTAACTTTAAGGCTCAAACTTTTCTACGTACGTCCTCACGTACATACTCTGGAAATACGGGGTATAACATTCTCCCCTCCTTAGATACATTCGTCCCGAATGTTCCTTCTCAAGACGGATAACGATGAAGTCCCTCTTAACTTAAACAAGTTGCCAATGCCACATATGGCCACAAAATAACACACGCTCCAATACTTTAACCCAAGTCCATGAGGAATCACCTCCATTACTACAAAAGCTCCCACTCGAGGTCTAAAATATACTATCTTCGCACCTTCTCTTTACAAACGAAATGATCACTTCTATTCTCTTACTCGTCGTACCCTTCTCGTACACTCGAACTCTTTCTCATAACTTACCACATTTTTGCTACTGCTTCAGTTTCCAAAATCTCGGGGTTACTATCTCCAACTTGGTCATCATTAACTGGGAACACTCTGGATGAATCTCCGATACTTCCCCGAACATAACAACATGAAAGGTCGGACGTACTGCCTCTTAAGTCGGACGACAATGCTAACCTATAGGCAACTTGGCCTATCCTCCGAAGGATCTGAAAACGCTCCAAGTACCTCAGGCTAAGTTTCCTCCATTTTCCAAAAACTCGTCACATCCTTTCCGGGGTGATACCTTCAAGAAGACCCACCGTCAACCTAAACTCCAAGCGTCGTCGCCGATTATCCGCACGACTTCTGTTGACTCTGAGCTGCCAATAACCTCTCCTGGATAAGCTTCACCCTATCCACAGTCTGCTGGAACAAGTATGAACCAACTATCCGAATCTTGCCAACATCGAACCAATCGGCCGACAATCTTACACTTCCGCCTTCAAGGCGTCATAAAGCGACATCCGAATACCGATATGGTAGCTATTAAAACACTCCTTCAACGAGGCAACCATCCTCGCGGCTACCCTTGAAATCCAAACAACGGCCCGAGGCGAATGCGATCTTGAGACTGCGAGTTCCTAACCTGCTGGTAAAACTTCCGGAAAAAGGCAGTAGTAACACAGGCTCCATTGCTGTCATAAGGTGAAAGCGGGCACCTCGTGCGACCTTACAACCTTCACGATATAATCATCTCGCATAACCCACCGCCAAGTACCACGGTCTGATGAAAGATAAGATGGTGACCTCGTGGCGGCCATCGGTCGAACATCCACGAACTTCGTCGATGGTTAACTAAACTTGGGCTAACACCTCGTGACCTATCACGCGTAGGACCACCTCGCCCGACCCACCACATACGGTCGCGGGTTGACCGATCGATCCGCAACCCGACCCGCTATCATGCAAAACTCTTGTTCCCCGATCCGGAACAATCTCATAATCAAGTCACGAAAACCTAGTGGTCTTCTTAGCTCAACTACCCTCTTTCATATCATACCACTCAGGGACTTATCACACAAACATATCTCACGTATACTATGCACTCGATAAAGGTCAAACATAAATGTAATCTTTTACTCAAGATAGCCTTGCCTCTAAGGTCTCTGCGTATAAAACTCTAAGGCTCGCACTTTCCTTATCCCCAATCTTACCCTTTAACTAACCACGATTTCTAATCACACAATGTTATCTGAACATAACACTTAAGATATACTTATCTTATCACACGTACTAATCTCTAGAGGGTTAAGGATAAACCTGTATCTACTGCTTCACTCCCCTTTGTCGTTCTAATCAATCACCTCGTAGGCGCGTAGCTAGGAAGGTGATTAACTAGCCACGATCCAGAAGGTTGAGTCTCATGTCGCGCCACCTCTAGTTGGACAATTTCTCGCAAAAATGTCCTGTGGCCTCAAGTAAAACAAGTACCAACAAAAAGCGACATTCCCGGGATGACGTTTGCCACTGTGAACAACTGGGGAAAAGCGGGTCATTTGTGAAACCTCGTATTCTGCGAACTAGCGACCACAGGCTCGACCATCTCTACATACCCGAGCGTCACGAACCACAGCGGAGAACCACCTGCCTTTGGTGGAGTGCATATCTAATTTCTTCTTTGAGGCGGTTCGCCTGAAAGTTACCAAAGGATCCTGCCGTCGGGCCTCTTACCTGTCGCCCTTGATTAATCTGTCGATCTCTACGTCTCTCGGCCTGCTGCGCATAAGCCCATACACAGGCCATGCTCATGCCTGACTGAAGAGCTATTCTTACACAACCCTCTCTCAGATAGTCATCAAGACCCGTGATAAATCGATCCATAATATATTCTCAGGTAGCTACATCTTTAGCTAGTAACAGGGTCGTCTCTTTGCAATCTATTCTTTCTGCTACTGGTCGTGGAACTAAAGGTTCAAATATCATGGCGCGATGAGCTGCTGCATTGCGCTTAGACTTCTTTGGGATGGCGTCATCGTGAACTCCCGAATGAAGCACTACCCGGTGATGATTGGGCTTGTGCCTCGTAACCCTCGTGCTCTGCTCGCGACTCCGCGGTGCCTTGCCATACGGGCGGGTTGCCTGCGCGGAGGCATAGCGGTAAGGGAAAGAAATACGTTAGAGGTCGACTTATAACACAACTCTAAGCACGATCTCGAGTGAGAAGAATGGAAACAAATCCTAAATATCCTATAGCCTCACGATTATTGGTGTGGTGCGCAACACCGATAATCAGACTCTACTAGATCACGGTGCTGTAGACACTTTCAGAGGATTAAGCGCTCGATACCACTTTTGTCACGAACCGGGCCCGTGGTAGTGTCTTACCGGGCACCTAGTGATACAATATCGAGTAATCGTGAATATAAAACACAACATGAAACAATGTAAAGAGACACGATTTATCGAAGAAAAGTTGACTTTGGTATATATATATAAAAACATAAATCCGACGATTCATCCTTTTTACAAACTACGCCTGTGATTACTACTGGACCTGCTAAGAATGATATGCCAACGATGGCGGGGCGGGGCCCGACGTACCCCGAATGTAAGTACTACAACGACGGGGACTATACGAATAAGCCTCGAGAAAGCGGAGCTTCCCAAGCGTTGATTGTGACCACATGGCGAGGATCAACAGGTGTACCTCTACTGCGGCATGAGCGCGGCCCCGAAGGTCGGTCAACGGTACCAAGTATGTGGCCCGAAAATCGTAAATGAAATCATAGTAGTCTATATAAAGCGGGAGACATGTATGATAACAAACTACGATTCCTGATAAATAGCGATCATGTCAAGTCGGACTCGCGCCTCAAAGTCATCACTCAAATACAACTATGGGTATCACGCCCGCAACATCAATCATGCGTGGAATACCTTCCGCCAGCTGGCGATCTATGATATAAAAGCACGAGGAATACACATGAACACGGGTCCCGCGCGTGTAAATAAAACCGTCACGGGGTAAATGCGAAGGCATAGCGACTACTAAAACCACGGTACCAACAAGGTCATAAAGCGTATCATGAGATCTGTCTGACCGCCACGTGATCGAAGGCGGCCACTCGCGCGGTATCTAATGTGCGCGTCTAGTCTGGAACTTCCGCGACTCGCGATAGGCCACTCGATGGCCGCATGAGGTATTCCCGCGTCGAGGGTAGCTACTCTCGGCAGCGTCCGGACTCGCATGATCCGCGTAGCCACGTAGACGCATGACCATAAAGGCGCGCTAACACGGAACTCTCGTAGCTCGCATAGGTCACTGAACCGCGTAGGTATTCTCGAATCATAGGTCACACGGACACCGCTGAGTCTACCCGCGTCGGAGGCATCTTAACCGGAATCATGTCAAGAGGTGAGTGATATAATACTAACATAACGACTTATCGTTAAACAACATAAGCACAACAGAAACCCTTCACACAAACGTCACAAGATACTAACACGCGTAGTATCCTAACATGTTTACTTATCAAATCAACGAAAGTATTACAAGGCTATCACAAACAAACAAAATCAAGTTATTCAAACAAGGTACTTTCTTTATGTTAACAAGTTGGGTTTATCCCCAAAGTACTTCATACATTAACTCTTTAAAAGATCTATTTCTTTCACAAAAGTCACCTGATACAGTAGTATAAAAATAGAGTGACTATCTTTTTAAGTAAACCAAAACACTTCCTTTTGTAAAATCAAGTAACAACATTATTTTCCAAACGTTCAAGTTTGCCTAATTTCAAATGCTCAAGTTTCTCATTTTCGAAAGGTTTCGTAGTTCATAGTTTTAAATCACTTAATGATATAAATCTCCTTTGAAACAATTTGAGAAACATATGCCTTATATGTGAGTAGGTTATTCTTGTTTATACTTGATCTTATTAAGCGACCATGATCTAGGAAATGTAATATCATTTTGTCTCATCTTAGCTTCATGCGGATGGAGGTTTCTCTTGGTTTTAATAATACTTAATTAGTCAAAACATTTCCTTTATTAGCCATTTGCGATGGTTTGTTCGATACTTATTCTGATTTCCGAAATCAGTAAAACATTATTACTTTTAAAAACCAAGCACTCATTACTCACGAATGAGGTTTCACACCTTTTTAACAAAATTCATATTAATTAAGTCAAGTCTCTTATCTTTTTAGTTCAAGTCTCTTAACTTCTAAAATCCAGAAACCATTCTTTTTATCTCTCTTAAGTCGTTATACCTAACCTCCCATAAAGCTAGTATAACTCTTAAGCTTTTAAAACTAAGCATTACTCTTCTTTGAAAAGGTTTCTTAATTCTCTTGAAATCTTCAAGATTCTTATTATCGGGCTTAAGTCAAAAGACATTGCGGTAAAACTACGTTCAGTTAACACGTCGTCTACCGTACTAAATATATTCCTTTTAAAATATCATGTTCAAGAGGATAGGAAGAATCACATACCTCGACGATTATCGACTATTAGCAAAGCGCTCCATGGCTATAACGGCTAGCCTTGTGCACCTTTCAAGTAGAACACGCTACTCGTGATCTTCTGACTATAAAGGTTATACAAGTCTATCAAAGTCTAGACTACTCGGTAGAATAAATCTAGATACAAGATTCTACGGAAAATTGGGCAGTACTTCCCTACCCATCATACTTCACAAGTCTACTGTAAATACAGTCCTATGTAAGTACAGTTCAATTCACTTCTTATATACTTTCCTTGTATATAACTTAAACTTAATTCTTATACTTGACAGTATGTAACTCTAATTACAATAGGGGACAAGATATTTACCTCGATAAGCCCATAATTATCCAAGTTTAAATGTCGATCTGAGCAACGTTTAGCTCTTACTGCAGGCGCTCGACCCGCTCGAACAACCCTTAGAAGTTTCTAACAACTTCTACTTAAATACTATAAGGGATTTGGGCTAGGGTATTTAGGAATAGTAACTATACTTGGAAGACAACTTTCTACCAAGGGGGCTCTCACTGAAGCCACTAGGCTAGAGGGGAGAGGTGCTCTAAACGAGCTCGAGAAGAGAGGGAAGGGATTTTAAGACTTAGGAATGATTTAAGGGATGAAGAAAACCTTGAGTTAGGGGTATTTATAGGGCAACCAATGGCCAAGATGAAGCCAAGTGGTAGGCAAGTGTAGGGTGAGGATTCATCCAGGTGTACCTTATCCAACTACCACGCAAAATATCACAAATATCCTACTGCCCTTGACCACCAAATCGTCCCACTTGCAGTCACGATAACGTCCACTTTGAGGTGACACGTATCACCCTCCGTTAATCAAAATATTTCATCTCTCGGAAAAATCCATAAAAATAATAAATGACATAGCGTATGTTTCCGCCCATGAGTTTGGAAAGCGTTTAGGTCAACGATTCTTTTTGGTAGTTGTGCACAAAATTTCGTCCTTGCCTAACTTTAAGGCTCAAACTTTTCTCGTGCGTCCTCGCGTACATACTGCGGAAATACGGGTATAACGGTCAAAATCTGATTATCGTGCCTTACTAACAATGAGAGTAACAAGTACAACTGCTGCGTAAAAATAGGAGGCTCGTGATCAAACCGGGTCTCTCGCGTAGTATCATTAAGAAATCCTACTCCTGGGATATTTCACCGCGTAGGTCCTGTGGACTCGCGTGAGGTCATCCGCCTCGCATGAGACTATTTCACCCGCGTGGGACTATTTCACCGCGTGAGGTCATCCGCGCCGCATGAGACTATTTCACCGCGTGGGACTATTTCACCGCGTGGACCCGGTGGGCCAGCGTGAGTACAAGCGCGCACTCGCGTCATGGGTAGCAAATCCATGGCATAAGTAGTAATAATAGTAATAATAATAATACATAACTTTCGGCAACCGCTATCATACATAACATAAGCGCTTCTGACTTATCATAACGTAGCAAGTTAAGAATATCCATAACTTCTTATTAACATTAATAGTATATCCTCTCATTTTAGTTACTTGAGGCACTAACATGTCATTTTAGCGAAAATGCTGAATTCAACCAGTACCACGTGCCTTAAACCTTTTAAGAAAATGACTCATTTTTATATAAAACTCCCAAGATATTAATAAGTAGTATCAAGTCACGACTACTCTTGAAGACAAGTCACGTTTACCTTTAGAATATAATAGGCTTCTAAATCAAGTGACTTCACTTCTTTTAAAACTTTAGGCAATTTATGCCTTATAATCAATTTGCCTTTCACAAATTCAAATCGTTTATCCGTAATTATTTTACTTAGAGTAAATCTTCCTTTGTTAAATTTCCATAAAGCTAATATAACCAACTTCCCATAAAGTCATTATATTAACGTCATACCTTAGTCAAATACATTTTCCTAAACGAGGGACTTACAATTTTAAAAGAGAAACAAGGATCATATACTTAAACATATCAAGTCCCTTAACTTTGAAAACTCAAGACATCCTTAAAACAAGTAAGGGATATCAAAACCTTGTACGTCTATCGTACTATATAGGTAAAGCTATTCATGCTCATGAGATAGAAAAGTTCCACATACCTCTTCGGGTCAATCCACTTGCTAAGTCCCAAAATACCGTACGTGTCGTCACTATAATGACCATGTCGTTTATTAACCTCTAGTTTCAACGTAGAATATTCTAAGTGCAAATTCACTAACTTATGGAAAATCGGGCGGCATTTCCTTTGTTTCTACATACTTTGCCACCTCTTTCAAGGCGAATTTAACATCCAAGCGCACTTTTAAGGCCCAACAATCCAATCGATACAGGGGATTACACACGATCTTAGGTGTGTAAAATTCTGCCACAATGCATATTAACTAAATCAATAAGTTAAAGGTAGTATTTTGGCTACAACATACTCACATAACCTTCTTATCAATTCTTTCATATCGACCCATATTTCTTACATGCGATTTATCTAAGAGCAATATTTTCAACTACAAGTTCTTTCTTCTTCACATGCTGACACCAAAAACCAACAAAGAGAGAAGGAATTGTTACCTTAGAACTTTAGCCAAATATTCCAACCAATTCACTAGCCTCCTTTCCACAATCACCACCACAAGAACTCCTCCAAGCTAGCCAACAAGTTTCCTTCGCCACACTTTTGATTTTCCTCAGCTTTGATTTCTCTTGATTTTCTAGAGAAGGAGAGCTTTTATTTTTAGAGAGAGATGAGAGCTTGAAGAATGACCAAGTCTTCAAGACTTGGTCAATAAGTAGTACATGCAAAATCAGATGGGGGACACTTGTCACCCTCAATGACCTTTTTAAAACAAAGCGATTCAGATTTTTCCACTCGACCGCGAGAACCCGCCTCGGCACCGTATCCTGCATCCAGCGCGCGCGCTGCTGCGGACTCCCGAACTTTCGGCGCGCGGCCAGCTTCCGGCTGCAACCGGCATTTACTCGGATCATCTAGCGTCGCGGCCTGCATCCGCGCCCTCGTGGCTCCTCTGGCGAAACACTTTTACGTCATTGCGCCGAACTTGCCAACTCCGTAACTTTCTACTCGATGTTCTATCGATGAGCAGTTGGTTGCGTTGGAAACTAGACTCAGCGAACTACGCGCTAGGCTTTGAAACACCTAGGAACTCTCCATGTAGCGTGTCATAACCCGCCTCAAATTTGACTAAAAACGTCCAAACAGTCAGTCGACCTATCCTTCTAAAATTTAAGTCTTACTCCTTTCGTGCAGCTCTGCACCGTATGGCGAACTACGGTATAACATACTCGACCGATATCTATTCCTCGTACAGAATGGCACCTGCTATGTTGAGAGAGTTGAATGACCAGCTGAGAGACTTGTTGGAGAAAGGCTTTATTAAGCCTACTTCTCCTTGGGGAGCGCCGGTATTATTTGTGAAGAAGAAGGATGGGACGCTGCGTATGTGTATTGACTATAGGCAGCTGAACAAGGTAACCATCAAGAATAGGTATCCCCTGCCCAGGATTGATGATTTGTTTGATCAGTTGTAGGGTGCGAAGTATTTCTCTAAGATAGACCTGCGATCCGGTTATAATCAGGTACGAGTTAGACAGGAAGATATTCCGAAGACTACATTCAGGACCCGATATGGGCATTATGAGTTCAGGGTGATGTCTTTCGGGTTGACTAATGCTCAGGTGTTCATGGATTTGATGAACACGGTGTTCGAGCCATTTACGGATCGTTTGTTATAGTATTCATTGATGACATCTGGTTTATTCTCGCTGCGGGCGAAGCATGCGGATCGTTTGAGGCGATACTTGGAGTCCTCGAGCCGGCTGATTGTATGCCAAGTTCTATAAGTGTGAGTTACGGTTGACCTCGGTGACATTTTGGGGCACGTTGTTGGGGCCGATGGTATTGAGTTGTCTGAAGAAGATTGAGGCGGTGAAGAGCATGGCCTAGACCTACTGCGGCCCGAGGTGCGCGGCTTTGGGGCTTGCGGGATATTCTGGGATATTTGTGGAAAAGTTAACCGATCTCGGCACCTTTGACTAGGTGACTCGAGAAAGTGGCTAAGTTCGATGGGCGGATGCTTGTGAGAAGGGCTTCGAATTATTGAAGGAGAAGTTGGCGGCGACTCCGTTCTTACTCTTCGGAGGATTAGAGGTTATGTGGTTTATTGTGATGCTTGGTGTCGGACTAGGTTATGTGTTGATGCACGGTAAGGTTATAGCTTATGCATCCGGCGGCTCGGGAAGCATGGGAAGAACTACCTACTCAAGATTTGGAGTTAGCGGCGTGATCGTGCTTTGATGATTTGGAGGCATTACTTATATGAAGTTCGTATGGATATTGTCACGACCGAGCCTCGGGCATGCGGTGCCTTACCGGGCACCTAGTGATACAACATCGAGAAAAATCGGCGGAAATAAAAACTTAAACATGAAACAAGATAAAATAAAGCAGGCTAACCAAGCGGTTACCTTTACGCATATATATACACGCAGTTATATCCTTTACAAACCACACTTGTAGCGGTACTACTGACCTCAAGAATTTAACCACGACTATGATGGGGCGGGGCCCCATACCACGAATGTATAAGTGTCACGACCGATCCGGGCGTGGTAAGTGTGCTACCGGGAACCAGTAGATATACATCGAGTAACCGGAATATAAAAACAAAGACATGAGATAAAGATTAAAATAAACTTGATCTATCGAGAAAAAGTTGTCTTCGGCATGTATATACATATCAAGTCTTACGATTACATCCCAGCATTTACAACAGGATTTCTGGACCTGCAGAAAGTAAACAATTATGGCGGGACGGGGCCGCCATACCTGAATGTACATAAAGCTCTGATAGCGGAGATCAAGCCGAAAAAGATAAGCTGGAGAAGCGGGGCTTTCCCAGCAGCGGAGATCTAGGAGGCGGGGATCAACAGCGAGTACCTCTACATGCGGCATGAGCGGCCCGAAGGAGTCGATCTGGCCAGTACCAAGTATATTAAGCGTAAATCTTGAAATGAAATCAAAGCATTTAAAACCACTTACAAAATACAACGATTCAACGCGCATAGTGCCACACATAAACAAGAGCAAAATAGATATAATGGCGGTCTTTTCTGGGCGTAATGATCGAAGCAAGGCGATCGCCCGTAGTATCATTATGCGAGCCTATTCACAGGAACAGCGATCGCGTAGACCGCTGGAGTCCGTGGTATTCCTCGCATCGGGGTAGCTAACCCTCAGCGTCAACTGGACTCGCGATCCACGTAGTCATATGACCGCGTGAGGTATTCGCCGCGTCAGCGTAACACGCGCGGAGTGATCGTCACGGAACTCCGTAGCTCGCATAGGTCACGCTGACCAGCGTGAGGTATTCCTCGCATCGGGGTGGCTAGCCTCGACTACGTAACAAGTCGGGGGTAAGTGATATAATATCGCCTGTTGCCATCGTTAAACAACATAAACCTGGCGAGGAAACCCGCTACCTGGCGTTTACAAGACACTAACACACGTAGCATCATAATATGTCTACTTATCAAACCAACTTACTGCGCCTTGAAATCATTTATAAGGCTTTTATAACAAATAAGTAAACGTTTCCTCTTATCTTTCTTAAGTCGTTATACCTAACTTCCCGTAAAGCTAGTATAACACTTAAGCTTTGAAAAACCAAGTATTACTTTTCTTTCAAAATGATTCATAACTCTTTTGAAATACTTCAAGATTCTTATTATTTAAAACTCAAGTCAAAGACATCGAGTAAAACCAAATTTAGTTAACAAACGTCTGCGTCTATATATATTTCAAAAATATCATGCTCGAGAGGATAGGAAGAATCACATACCTCCTGGCTCGATCCACGCCAAGTCGAATATGTCGCGCGAGTATCAACATATAATAGTCAAATCGTCTATCGGCGTCTAGACTACTTAGTAGAATATTCTGGCGAAGGTTCTCGATACGGAAAATTGGGCGGCGTTTCCTGCGTCAAACTACGAGTCTCATAAATCAATGTAAATCTGCAGTTCAATTCTCTTCTTTTATACCATCCTTCTATACATCTTATACTTAATTCTAAACTACTACAATATGTAATCTCGATTCTGATAGAAGGATAAAGATTATTACCTCGATAAGCCCAAAATTATCCAAGATTATATGTCGATCTGAACAGCGTTTAGCTCTATTTTGTACACTCGAATAGCTCGAAACCCTTAGAAGTTTCTAAACAACTTCTCCTAATACTTCATCAACTATGAAGATTTTCCTAGGGTTTCGTTTTGTTACTAAAGGAAATAAAATAGTATTTCCGACTCTTAGTATAGAGTAACTTTAGAATACTACAAGGGATTTTTGGCTAAGGTATTTGGGATAGTAATTATTCGCCCGCATTTAGGTCTAGCTTATGAGGCCGTCTGAAAGGAACTAAGATAAAAAAATTAGAATGATAGGGTGATGGGTGTCTCGGGACGAGTTTTAGTCGACCTTGAGCGGTTATGCCAGTTACATCAGGAGTTTTTAGGTGTTTCAAAAGCCTAGCGTGTATTAGTTAAATCTAGTTCCCAGCGCAACAAATCGTTAAATCGATAGGACATCGGAGTCAAAAGTTATGAAAGTTTCTAGTTCGGTGCGCAGTCAGGCACATAAGTATTTTGGTCAGGCCGCAGTGCGCGCGGAGCGAGACGCATGGCCTTGGTTCTCTTGAGGTTGAGGTTGCAGGGTAGCGGCGGGAATCTGAGGCATGGCCGGAATCTTGGAAATTATTCTGCAGCGCCAAGGCGGGATTTTCAGCGGTAAAGGGAGAAAAAGCAGGGGATATTTTAGAGAAAAGCCTATGGGAGGGTGACAAGTGTCCTCCCATCTTTTGACCAAGAAAAGGGTCCTATTTTAGGGCCAAGTCTTGGAAGACTTGGTCATTTCATCTAACCCTCCTAAGAACTCCTCTCCCTCTCTCTCTAGATTTTTTGAAGAAAACCTAGCCTAAGGAAAAATTGTTGGAGCGGCGGCAAGAAGGCAAAGTGTTGGTAAGCTTGTAGGAAGCGCGCGTGGACGAGTTTGGTGGGAAAGGAGTTGAAGACAAAGGGTTTTAGTGGGCTAATCCAAAGGTAAAGATTCCCTCTTCTCTTGGATATAAGTTATAATACTTGTTATAGTTGGTATATACCACGTGAATCATGTTTTAGAGATTGGTAAGTACTATGGATTTTTGGAAGGCTAGAAATCCGAAAATGACATGTTGAGTCATTTGAATTTGAATTACAATTTGGTCGTTATCTAAAAATCGTCGCATGTTATCTACTAGAGGATTGTAGTAGTTTAATCGATTTCGGCTTGATTACATGTCTTACTAAACAACTTGGATTGAAAAGAATTTGGAAAGAAGACCTTGTGTTGTTGTCCCTCAAATGTGCCGAATTGACATTGTAGTTTAGACTAGTTTGAAATTGTGGGGCAGAATTTTACACGTCTTGTAGGCGTGTAATCCCCTATTGTTAACTACTTTGTTGGGCCTTAAATGTGGCGTGTTTGGTTACTGAATTCGGCCTTGAAAAAGGTGGCAAAGTACATAGAAACAAAGGAAGTGCTGTCCAAATTTCCCTAGAATAAGGGGCTTTGCAATTAGAGTATTATACGTTAAAGCTAGGAGCTAATAGACATATTATGACCATTATAGGGTGAAGTACTACGAGTAGCATATTCTACTTGGAGGGTGGAAAAGGCTAGCAAGAGTATAGTACTTCGGAACAGTTTGCTACTTATCGATAATCGTCGCGAGGTATGTGATTCTTCCTATCCTCTTGAGCATGATTAATTGTGAAATATATAGTGCGGTGAAGCCTGCGCGTGTTAAGGAGTTTGATTCCCTTTTTGTGCCTTGACTTGATATGAAGTGTAAAGGTCTTGATTGTGTGAAAAAGTAGTAAAATCTTATTCGTTAGTAATGAGTACTCGGTTGTTAAAGAATAAGCCCTCTTGGTCTCATAAATGCTTATAGTTGTAATTGGTTGGTTTAAAACATAAAGTGTTATAACGGCTTTATGGGAAGTTTGTTATAACAACTTTATGTAGGTAAAGAAATGGTTTGTGGTTTTTAAAAGATAAGAGACTTGACTTATAAATGACTTGATGTGATATATTAAGGACTTGGTTTGTGTTAAATATTTGTTAAACCGCATTTTTGAGAATTGGGTAATTGGGTTTTAAAGGAATAAGTTATATTGATTTGGAAATGAAAATAAGTATCAGAACAAACCACTGCGGCGTTAATAAAGGAAAATGTGTTGACTAATTAATTATTATTAAAACGGTAGAAACCTCCATCTGCATAGAAGCTAAGATAAGACAAAATTGTATTACATTTTCTAGATCATGGCTGCTTTAATAAGAACATTATAACAAGTTTTGATTTTCCTAAATTCCAAAGTAAGAAGCTTGAATTATAAAAGAGAGAGACTGAGAATTTAAAGTGTTTTTGTTTAAAAAGAAGGAGTGGGAATTGTTTTGGTTTTCTTAAAAAGATAGTTACTCTATTTTGATACTACGGGTATCGTGTGACCTTTGTGAAAGAAATGGATCTTTTTGAAAGAGTTAAAATACGTAGTACCTTGGGATTAACACCAGGTCGTTGTAAGAAAATGAAAGTCTATGGAGTGCGTTGAATTTGCCTATCTTTGTTGAGATAGCCACTTGTTGTGCGGTGTTTGATTTTGTGCTCTGAGTCTCTCGATGGAGGGCCGACTATCTGTTTGATTGATGGACATCTCGACACGTTAGGTGGCCACGGGTATGCTTCCACTATATCGATCCTCTTGGACATCTTGACACGTTGGGTGGCCCGGGTATGCTTCCATTAAGTGTTATCTTGTTATTTGTTTGGACATCTTGACACGTTGGGTGGCCGGGTATGCTTCCTGATGAGTGTTATCTTGTTATTTGTTTGGACATGCGACACGTTGGGTGGCCCACGGGTATGCTTCCGATGATTATTATCTTGTTATCTCCTTTGGGCATGAAGCCGTTGGATGGTCCACGGGTATGGGCCCAGGGGCGGTTCGAGGCCGTGCTTATCTGAGGTGAGATGTCGGGGCATGCGGCCATTGTGCGGGTTAAATTCCCGGGTTGTATTTGAGTGATGATTTTACGGGCATGAGTCCCTGACTTGACATGACTGCTAATATATATGGTGTTCTGTAGTATGGCTAGCAGACATGTCTCCTGTCTTATATAGACTGTTATGATTTCATTTACAGTATTTTCAGTTTCACTTACTTGGTACTGTTATCTTGACCTCGCCGAGCTGCGTTCATGCCGCGAGTTGAGGTACGTAACTGGCGATCCGCTCTTAGGATCATTTGTTCGGTTCTCGGAAGCTCCGTATCTCGGAAGCTTGTCTTGTGATGCAGTTCCTGAAGTTGTATACTTTTGTACATTCGGGGGCATGGCGAAGACCTGTCCGTCATTGTTGTTATAAAATTCTTAAGTGCAGCCTTTGTTGTGGCGGGGTTTGTAAAGGATGTATTGAGTTTTCATTTATGTCTGAGAAAGGTAAGTTTTGGTTGCTTTGTTTTCTTATTTCCTTTGTTTATCTTTCATGAGTTTTTATTTCCGTGATTTTCTCGATGTTGTATCAATAGGGTGCCGGGTAAGACACGATCGCGGGCAGAAGTCGAGTCGTGACAAAAGTGGTATCGAGGCGATTAGTCCTCGGAAAGTGTCTGAGCCGTATCTAGTAAGTCTTGATTATCGGTGTGTTGTGCACCATCTATGTCAGTCTATAGGATATTTAGGATTGGTTTCCATTCTTCTCACTCGAGATCGTGCCTTAGAGTGTTATAAGTTGGACTCCTACGGCGTACTCTTTTATACGGTGATGCCTCGCGCAAGGCAACGAGCCCGAGAAGGGCAAAGCGTGAGAGGAGGCTGCGAGTAGAAGCGGCGGCGGTCTGCGAGACCACGGCACTGAGCCTCAAGTCCGCGGCTGGAGCGAGAGGAGATGGGTTATAAGGAGATGGCGATTATTAGCGAGGATCGTGGCGAGACACGAGGATAAATTTGGATCACGGCATTTCGATTCGGTAGTACCGTGGTTCAACCGAGTCGAGATAGTTTGAGACTTGGGATTTTACGAGTTGCGGCCCACGAGTTCTGCGGGTCGAGGCACGAGGATGATCGCGGGAGTTCATCAAGCGATTCTGACGGATCATGAGTGATCGAGTTCGGAGACCGAGTCGGTGGTCTTAGGATCGCGTCGGCTGCGTGATACGCGATCGGCCAGTTTGATTTGTAGGGAGCTGTCGGGAGAGCATGCGCTCTAGATGTATGGGGCGAGTTCTCGAGGCTTTCCTTGGCCATTTCTTGCCGCCACGAGATGAGAGAAACACGGTAAGATTTTTGGTTACGAGGCAGAGGCGCGATTCGGGAGTACAATGTAGAGTTTGACTCGTTGGCGGTATATGTTACACCGTAGTTCGAGTATGTATGTGAGGCGTATATGCGAGAATCTGCGATAATATTGGAAAGAAAGAAAGATGTGATTTTTCGCGGAAAAGTTTAGGGTTTTGTGAAGGAAAAAGGTTCGTTAATGGGGTGGATTCCCAGTTTGGTATTTAGGCTTCTTGGATTATATTAGAATTATGAGATTTTATTTTGGAAATGGTCACGTGGGACCCACGGGAGAAAATTCTACGGTTTTTGTGTGGCCACTTTGTTTTGAGATTTTGGTATTTTGGATATTTTCGAAGGCGAAATATTTTGGAGCAGTAGGAGGCGACACGTGTTACCCCGTGTGGCGAGGTTGGCGAATTGGCTGACAAGTGTCCCTTGGCGAAATGGGCGATATGTGGCAAGCCAGCATTGTCTTCGTCTTTGGGTAGCCATTTGGAGGTGGGACCCACACACACTTGTCCCAAGATCTCACCACACACTTGCATGATCTTGACCGTTGATTTCTCTATAAATACCCCATGAATGCAAGACTTATTCTTAAATCCCACACTTAAATTTTCCAAGGCAAAACTCCTCCCCTTTCCTTATGAGCTCTCGGCCATGGGCTATTTTGGTGAGCTAAAGTGGTCCAAAATTCTTAAAGTTTTAAGTGTTCTTCCTTAGGGTGTTAGGAGATTGTGTACCAAGATTTGGAAAATATTTCACACCACTAGCCTTAGATATACCCTTGGCGAAACATTGCCAAATTGTAGCCTAAGTGTTCTTCACTTTTTGGAGTTGGATCTTGAAGAGGAGTTGGTTAGGAGCATCTAAGGGTGACTTGTAGCGGATTGGGCGTAAGGAATTGGAGCTAAGCGTTGCTCGGGATCGACTTATTAATCTTGGATAATTTTGGGCTTATCGAGTGAATGATTTATGTCCCTATTGTGATTGGATATGCGTATTTGTAGTAGTTATACTTGAGTATATTATATTGGAAGAATGATTATAAAGTTGAGCGTATTTACATTGGGTGTATTCTGATGAACTTGTAGTATTATTGTGGAGTAGAGTTGTACACGTCAGGTTAGGCGTGTAACCCACACCGCAGGTTGTTGGCTTGGTAGCGGGCCTTGATTGATGAGGAGATTTATGTGGTTGCGGGGGGGAGGTGCTGCCGAATTTTCCGTAGAATAAGGAACCTTGTACTTAGAATTGTTCTACGAAGAGATTGTAACGACCCGTTCCGGGGCCCGTTACTGGTGCCTTATCCCGGGCACCCTAGTGATACATTCATCAGAGAAAACCAGCGGAAAATAAAACTTTAACAAGAAACAAGATATATGAACATAAAGCAGGCCAACCCAGCGGTTACCTTCCAATAACATAAATAAATACAACTCTTTCCAAGCGAGCAGTTTAATCCTTTTTACAACCACACTTGCGGTACTACAGACCTCTAGGTTTACAACAACTATGACGGGACGGGGCCCGCCATACCACGAATGTACAGAACCTACAACTCGGGAACACATACGAAAGATAAGCCTCGGGAGAAGCGGAGCTTCCCAAATTGGCGAGATCCTAAGGCGAGGATCCACGGCCGATGTACCTCTACTGCGGCGTGACGCGGCCCCGAAAGTCGGTCTGGCGGTACCAAGTATGTGAAAGCGTAAAATCACGTAAATGAAATCATACTAGTCTATATAAAGCGGGAGACATGTATGATAACAAACTACGATTCGCGACATAAGCGATCATATCGATCGAGGACTCGCCTCGGCCGTCGCTCAAATATAACTATGGGTCTCACGCCCGGCATCAATCATGTTCGCATCATGGCGCGTGCCGGAATCTGCATCGGTGTAGACATGTCCATGATGCAACAATAATACCAATGCCCGGCCCGTGCCGAATTCTACCTCGGTGTGAACCGTCCGTGTGGCATCAACGATAATATCTTTGGGTGATCAACCTGCGCGTAGCCACGTGCCCCGGAATTCTACCTCGGTGTAGACATGTCCATGTAACCACAATAACAATATATCGGGTAATCAACGACCGCGTGGCCGCGTGCCCGGAATCTGCGTCGGTGTAGGCATGTCCATGTGACATCAACAATGAGCGATAATCAAAATGGAAACATGCGGTGGAATTCTCCGTCATTTGCCCGGCCGTCAGTAAGTTCTCGACAAGTCGGCCAGGCCTCTCGAGAGAGCGGTAACACGAAATACCACACTTGCACAACAAAGGCTATCATCACGGCATAGGCAAGTTTCACACAACAAGCGTAGGCGAGTTTCACAACAAGCATAGGCAAGTTTCTGACAACAAGCGTAGGCAAGTTTCACACAACTCAAAGTACTTTCATTTTATGCCAAGGTCGGGTTTTAACCCCAAAGTACTACATCGTTAAGTTCTTTTAAAGAGATCCATTACTTATAAAAGTCACGATACGTAGTATTAGAATGACCAACCCGCGTTCCTTTTCAAAATCAAGTAACAACATTCTTTTCCTAAGTTCGGTTTGCCTAGTTTGATTACTCGAAACTTCTCATTTTCAAATGGTTTCATAGTTCCCAAACTTAATCACTTGATTCCTTTTAGAACAATTGAGTAACATATGTCATATATGTGAGTAGTTTATTCTTGTTTATAACGATCTTATTCAATGACCATGATCTAGAAAATGTAATATCATTTTGTCTGCGTCTTAGCTTATGCGGATGGAGGTTTCTCTTGGTTTTAATACAGCATCATTATTCAATACATTTTCCTTTATTAGCAGCTGCGGTGATGCTGTCGATACACGTTACGATTTCGAAATCGGTAAAACATTATTCCTTTAAAAACCAAGTACTCATTACTCACGAATGAGGTTTCACACAACATCCACATTAAAACAAATAAGTTAAGTCTCTTATCTTATAAGATCAAGTCTCTTAACTTCTAACATGATAAACCATTTTCACTACATAAGGTCGTTATAACTAACTTCCCGTAAAGCTATTATAACACCTATGTTTTAAACCAACCAAATCACTTAGCACGTATGCGTCTGCCGTACTACATAGTTCACACATATCATGCTAGAAGAGATAGGAAGAGGTTCGCATACCTCGCGACGATTTATCGACGATAAGCAAAATGCTCAAGTACTACAACGCACTAGCCCTTTCCATCCTCGAGTAAAATACGCTACTCTTAGTATTTTCACTATAAAGGTCTGGCGTCTATTAACCCCAAAACACAAGTTCTATCTTTCTCTGAGAAAATTAGTGACACCACACATGGCGTAAATCTCTCTCTATCGAGTAGCTACGAAGCCAACGGGGGTTTACGTCTAACGGGCGTGTACAATTTTACTGACAATACTACACAAGTCTCTTGTACGATCCTATGTAAATCTGATGCGATTCGGTTCTTTATTCTTGAGCTTAAGTCAAAAGACATTGCGAATACTAAGTATAGTTCCGTATATAGTATCACTTGACTATATATTCTAACAAACATGTAATTTCCAATTACAATAGAGAACAGATAATTACCTCGACAAGCCCAAAATTATCAAGTTATAATGTCGATCTGAGCAAGGTTTAGCTCACTCAAATGCGCTCCAAACCACTCCAAACAACCCTTAGAAGTTCTACCTGCTCAAATACTTGACCAACTATGAAGATTTCCTTAGGGTTTCGGTTTGAGACTAAAAGGACAAAGGTAGTATTTCCGGGCTCTACGTATAGAGGTATCTTTGGAATACTACAAGGTACAAGGCTAAGGTATTTTGGGCATTATAACAATACTAGGGGAGTATTTCTATACCACAACAAGGGGTATTATCCGAAAACAACTAGGCTAGGGGTACCCGGCGAAGGCACCACAAAGGGGAGGGAGGAGGCCCTCGGCGAGACTCTCAAAGAGGGGATGAGTTGGGCGAACTCAACACTAGAGGAGGGGAGGATTTTAGGCTTGGAAGGTTTCATTTGTGGATGAAGAGTTCATCAACATAAGGAGTATTTATAGCAAAACCAAAAGCCAACGATGGCGAGATCGAGCCATGTGCAAGGCAAGTGTAAGGCGAAGATCAAGCCAAGTGCACCTAGACCCTACTCCACAAAACAAGCCCTGAAAACATTGCACAAAACATTGCACAAACAAGGCCAAAACAAGGCGTGAATTCGTCCCAGCCAGGCTTCACTACCGTCGGCAGGGTGACAAGTGTCACCCTCTCGTTGATCCAAAATGTTTAAATCGCTCGGAAAAATCCATAAAAATACAAAGCGACATAGCGAATTTTCCCTGCAAGTTCACATAAAGCGTTTAGTCGGCGACTCTAGCAGGGTGATGTGCACAAATGTCATTCGGCGAAGCCACCTGGCGGGGTGACACGTGTCACCTCACAGCCCTCAACGTCTTAGAAAAATATCCTGAATGGCCAAAATCTCGAAAACAAAGTGGGCCCCAAAGCAGTAAATTTCTCAGTGGGCCCAGCGTGACCATTCAGAAAATAAAATCTCAAAATTCTAATATAATCTATGAAGTCCAAATACCAAATCGGGAATCCAATTCCCGTTAACGAACCTTTTTCTTCACAAATAGCAGGAAACTTTTAGCGAAAACTCATCTTTCTTTCTTTTCAAAATTTCTGTAGTACTCTCGTGCGTGCGTCCTCACATACATACCAGCAACTACGAGGTATAACATTCTCCTCGCCAGAAACATTCGTCGAATGTTCCTTCTCAATCGGATAACGATGAAGTTCCTCTAACAAGTTGTCAGCGCCACGGCAGCGCGCGAAATAACTGCGTTATCTTCGCCTTACTCGTTGTACCGCTTCTCGAACACTCGAACTCTCGATCGTACCATACTTGATCATTACTTAGTTCGAAAATCTGCGGAGTCACTACCTCGAGCTTGGTCATCTTACTAACCTCAAACTTCCTTAAGGCCATTCGGCCTTCTGAACGGCTTACGGTCGAGCGCGTCCACGAACTCATCGATGATCATACAAACTTGGGCCTAGCATCCTCGTGACCCTACCACTGGCGGGACCACCCGCTGACCCACCCCCAAAGCCGGGTTACGGGTTGACCAAATGGTCCTCAACCCGACCCCCAACGCGCGAACTCTTGTTCCGTCCGGAACAATCTTACTAATTCACGTCATGAAAGCTACCACTTCCGTCTCACACTACCCGCGGACTTATCACACAAATAAATCCCACGTATACCACTACTCGATAAGGGTCAAACATAAAATAAATCTTTAACTCAAGACGACCTTACCACAGGTCTCGATCGTGACATAGTCTAAGGTTCACACTTACCATTGCCCATCGTATCCTCCCGACTAAGCATGTTTTCTAACTCATAATTAACACAGCGCTATTCGTACATAGCACGTAATAATGAGACCATCATAACAAGCATACCAAAACTCTAGAGGTTAAGGATAAACACGAAGCTACCGCTCCACTCTAATCATAGGCACGCCTGCGAGTATGCGCTATGAAAGGCGATGAACGACCAGCGATCCGGTGGTGAGTCGTAACATCCGTGCTACCCTTGGTGGGACGGTTCCTCGCAAAATGGCCCTGCCGCCAAAAATAACAAGCTCCTGGCACGCGACACTCCCGAAATGCGGTCTACCACATCGACCAGCGAGGTAGGGGTGACCGCGTCAGCAACACTTACTTCCTGAAACACAACCCTTGGAGCCACGACCTGCTCCGAATACTCTGAAGGTTGTGGAGGACCACTCTGCTGGCGGAGGTACAAAACTAGTATCTTCTTTGAGGCGG
This sequence comes from Przewalskia tangutica, assembly GCA_029844215.1. Lineage (NCBI taxonomy): Eukaryota > Viridiplantae > Streptophyta > Magnoliopsida > Solanales > Solanaceae > Przewalskia > Przewalskia tangutica. The sequence goes on along the minus strand of JAQGDG010000196.1, from coordinate 169,796 downwards.
TCCGCCTCGAAAGTCACCAAAGGACCTGTTGTTGCGGCCTGCCTGCGATCTTGGTCGTTCAGTCGACCTCTCCGTGCCTCGCATCCCGGTCATGAGCTGCGTGCGGGCAATGTCCATGCGGTGAAGAGCTACTCTGAACATGCCTCGACATGTAATCATCGAGCCACTGTAACATATCGGTGCACTCGATCCTCCATACTAGCTACCAATATTTGGGGCGTCTGGACGATGAGTCGAACTCACATTGTACTCGAACCGTCGCGCTCTGTCTAAGCATCAAAAATCGTCGGCGTGCCCTCGCTCATCTGCGGAGGCAAGAAGTGCGTGAGAAAGCCCGAAAACTCATCCCATCTGCTGGAGGTGCATGCTCTCCCGGGAAAGCTCGTGAATCAAACCAATCATTGCGGTATCACGCGGCCGATGCGAACCAAAGGTCCGGACTCGGTCTCTGAAGCCTTGATCACCGCGTGATCATTATAGCTGCGAATGAACTCCTGCGGATCATCCTCGGGCCTCGACCCATAAAACTCTGGCGGGCTACAACTCGGAAAGTCCGTAGCCTCGAACTATCGCTCTCGGGTGCACCACGGTCTTCTTTGGAAGCAGGCTGCTGCGTCGACCTATCGCCATATCGGCCACGACCACGGCGGCAAGCGGGCCATCTCCTTGTAACCCATTTCCTGCCCCGGTGTGGGGCTGGAGGCTCGGTGCTGCGGTCTCGGCGACCTTGCTGCGACTCTAGCTCTCTTTGAAATTTGGCGGCGTCACAAAACCGCCGTCGAAGCCTGACCTCAGTCTTTGTCAGGACTGCGCCCTCGTACTCCTCTGTATCTCACTAGCGGCACCCTCGGCTGCCTTGCCGCTCGGGCTCTGGTTGCTGCGCGGAGGCATAGCGGTAAAAGCGAGATCGTCGGAGGGTCGACTTACAACTGACTCTAAGGCGCGATCTCGGAATGAGAAGAATGGAAACCAATCCTAAATGTCCTGCGACCTCACGATTATAGATGTGGTGCCTGACACATCGATAATCAAGACTCTACTAGACACGATGCGTAGACACTTTCAGAGGATTAGCGCTCGATACCACTTTTGTAACGACCGTTCGGGGCGTTCTTGGTGCCTTATCCCGGGCACCCTAGTGATACATTCATCAGAGAAAACCAGCGGAAAATAAAACTTTAACAAGAAACAAGATATATGAACATAAAACAGGCCAACCCAACGGTTACCTTCCAATAACATAAATAAATACAACTCTTTCAAAACGAGCAGTTTAATCCTTTTTACAACCACACTTGTGATTACTCTGAGACCTCTAAGGTTTACAACAACTATGGCGGGACGGGGCCGCCATACCACAGATGTACAAGAACCTACAACTCGGGGAACACATCCGAAAGATAAGCCTCGGGAAGCGGAGCTTCCCAACGTGGCGAGATCCTAGGCGAGGATCACGGCCGATGTACCTCTACTGCGGCATGAGCGGCCCGAAGGAGGTCGATCTGGTACGAAGTATGTGAAGCGTAAAATCACGTAAATGAAATCATACTAGTCTATATAAAGCGGGAGACATGTATGATAACCAAACTACGATTCCTGACATAAGCGATCATATCGATCGGGGACTCGCGCCTCAAGCCATCACTCAAATATAACTATGGGTCTCACGCCCGCAGCATCAATCATGTTCGCATCGGCGCGTGCCGGAGTCTGCGCCGGTGTAGACATGTCCATGATGCAACAATAATACCAATGCCCGTGGCCGCGTGCCCCGGAATTCTACCTCGGTGTGAACGCGTCCGTATGGCATCAACAATAATATCTTTGGGTGATCAACCTGCGCGCGTAGCCACGTGCCCGGAATTCTACCTCGGTGTAGACATGTCCATGTAACCACAATAACAATATATCGGGTAATCAACCCGACCGCGTGGCGCGTGCCGGAATCTGCGTCGGTGTAGACATGTCCATGTGACATCAACAACAAGGCGATAATCAAAATGGAAACATGCGTGGAATTCTCCATCACGCCCGACGTCAGTAAGTTCTCGACAAGTCGTAGGCCTACATCGAGAGCGGTAACGCGAAATACCACACTTGCACAAAGGCTATCATCACAAGCATAGGCAAGTTTCCGCGACAAGCATAGGCAAGTTTCACAGCAACAAGCATAGGCAAGTTTCCGCAACAACAAGCATAGGCAAGTTTCACCTGACTCAAAGTACTTTCATTTTATGCCAAGGTCGGGTTTTTAACCCCAAGTACTACATCGTTAAGTTCTTTTAAAAGAGATCCATTACTTATAAAAGTCACGATACGTAGTATTAGAATGACCAACCCACGTTCCTTTTCAAAATCAAGTAACAACATTCTTTTCCTAAGTTCGGTTTGCCTAGTTTGATTACTCAAGCACATTTTCAAATGGTTTCATAGTTCCCAAACTTAATCACTTGATTCCTTTTTAGAACAATTGAGTAACATATGTCATATATGTGAGTAGTTTATTCTTGTTTATAACGATCTTATTACGTGACCATGATCTAGAAAATGTAATATCATTTTGTCTAATCTTAGCTTATGCGGATGGAGGTTTCTCTGGTTTTAATACAACACATCATTATTCAATACATTTTCCTTTATTAGCAGCTGCGGTGGTGCAATCGATGCGTTCGATTTCGAAATCGGTAAAACATTATTCCTTTAAAACCAAGTACTCATTACTCACGAATGAGGTTTCACACAACATCCACATTAAAACAAATAAGTTAAGTCTCTTATCTTATAAGATCAAGTCTCTTAACTTCTAACATGATAAACCATTTTCACTACGTAAGGTCGTTATAACTAACTTCCCATAAAGCTATTATAACACCCTATGTTTTAAACCAACCAAATCACTTAGCACGTATGCGTCTGCCGTACTACATAGTTCACACGTATCATGCTAGAAGAGATAGGAAGAGGTTCACATACCTCGCGACGATTTATCGACAATAAGCAAAATGCTCCAAGTACTACAACGCACTAGCCCTTTCCGCTCCTCGAGTAAAATACGCTACTCTTAGTATTTTCACTATAAAGGTCCTGGCGTCTATTAACCCCAAAACACAAGTTCTATCTTTCTCTGAGAAAATTCGGCGCCACACACATGCGGCGTAAATCTCTCTCTATCGGTGGCTACGAAGCCAACGGGGTTTACGTCTAACGGGCGTGTACAATTTACGACAATCTTACACAAGTCTCTGTCAATGATCTATGTAAATACGATGCGGTTCGGTTCTTTATTCTTGGGCTTAAGTCAAAAGACATTGCGAATACTAAGTATAGTTCCGTATATAGTATACTTGACTATATATTCTAACAAACATGTAATTTCCAATTACAATAGAGGACAAGATAATTACCTCGACAAGCCCAAAATTATCCAAGTTATAATGTCGATCTGAGCAAGGTTTAGCTCTACTCAGTGCGCTCCAAACCACTCCAAACAACCCTAGAAGTTACGACCTTACTCAAATACTTGACCAAGTATGAAGATTTCCTTAGGGTTTAGGTTTGAGACTAAAAAGGACAAAGGTAGTATTTAAGACTCTGCGTATAGAGGTATCTTTGGAATACTACAAGGTACAAGGCTAAGGTATTTTGGGCATTATAACAATACTAGGGAGTATTTCTATACCACAACAAGGGTATTATCACGAAAACAACTAGGCTAGGGGTACCCGGCAAGGCACCACAAAGGGGAGGGAGGAGGCCTCGGCCAAGACTCTCAAAGAGGGGATGAGTTGGGCCGAACTCAACACTAGAGGAGGGAGGATTTTAGGCTTGGAAGGTTTCATTTGTGGATGAAGAGTTCATCAACATAAGGGTATTTATAGCAAAACCAAAAGCCAACCAATGGCCAAGATCAAGCCATGTGCAAGGCAAGTGTAAGGCCAAGATCAAGCCAAGTGCACCTAGACCCTACTCACAAAACAAGCCACAAAACATTGCACAAAACATTGCACAAAACAAGGCCAAAACAAGGCGTAGATTCGTCCCGGCAGGCTTCACTAGTCCACTTGAGGGTGACAAGTGTCACCTCTCGTTGGTCCAAAATGTTTCGTCGCTCGGAAAAATCCGCAAAAATACAAAGCGACATAGCGGTATTTTCCCTGCATGATTCTGTAAAGCGTTTCGTCGGCGACTCTAGCAGGGTGATGTGCACAAATGTCATTCGGCCAAGCCACTGGCGGGGTGACACGTGTCACCCTCTGTTGGCCCTCAAAAGCGTCTTAGAAAAATATCCACAATGGCCAAAATCTAGAAAACAAAGTGGGCCCCAAAAGCAGTAAATTTCTCAGTGGGCCCAGTGACCATTCAGAAAATAAAATCTCAAAATTCTAATATAATCTATGAAGTCCAAATACCAAATCTGGGAATCAATTCCCATTAACGAACCTTTTTCTTCACAAATAGCAGGAAACTTTTCCGTGAAAACTCGCATCTTTCTTTCTTTTCAAAATTTACTGCGTACTCATGCGTGCGTCCTCACATACATACCACCGCAACTACGGGGTATAACGAGAGATCTAGAGGTTGATAGGCGTTTTGTGACCTTTATAGGTTGAAGTTACGAGTGGCGTATTCTACTTGAAGGGTGGAAAAGGCTAGCGGGGTTATAATACTTTGGGCGTTTTGCTAATTATCGATAATCGTCGCGGTATGTGAACCTCTTCCTATCTTTTTGTCACGACCGATCCGGGCGTGGTAGTGCCTACCGGGCACCCAAGTAGATATACATCGAGTAACCGGAAATAAAATCATGACATGAAACGTTATAAAATGAAAAGCAGTTTATCGAAAAAGTTGCCTTTCGGCGTGTATATATATATACCCAAAGTGAGCGATTTACATCCCGACCTTTACAACGGGACTACAGACCTCTACAGGAAGTAAACAACTATGGCGGGACGGCCCGCCATACCACTGAATGTACAAAATATCTACAACACCGGGGAGAGTCGTACGAAAGTCGAGCCTCGGAGAAATGGAGCTCACGACACGAGTAAAGATCCTAAGAATGAGGATCTACCACCCTTTCCTTACCTGCGGCATGAGCGCGGCCCAGAAGGAGTCGATCTGGCGGTACTAAGTATGTGAAGCGTAAAATCTTGAATGAAATTATAACATTTTAAAACAAGCTCACGGATATATGCGAAACAACCCGACTTAGCGCACGTAGTGCCACAAAGTAAACAAGAGCAAAATACATGTAACTTTGGTCTTTTCTAGGGTGCTAATGATCGAAGCAAGGCGATCGCCCGTAGTATCATTATGCGAGCCTAATCTGGACTATCGTAGTCGCGTAGGTCCTCGGACCGCGTGGTACTCGCCGCATCGGGGGTAGCTTACGCGGCATCAACACGGACTCCGCGATCGCGTAGCCATACATGGACGCGTGAGGTATTCCTCGCATCGGCGTAACACACCGGAGTGATCATCTGGAACTCCGCGACTCGCATAGGTCACGTGGACCGCGTGAGGTATTCGCGCATCGGGGTAGCTAACGCGACTCATAACAAGTCGGGGGTAAGTGATATAATACGGCCTGGCGGGCTTATCATTAAATAACATAAGCACAACAAGGATAACCCCACACAAACATCACAGACACTAACACACGTAGCATCATAATATGTTTACTTATCAAACCAACTACTACACTTGAAATTAATACAAGGCTTTTATAAACAAATAAGTAAACCGTCCACTTTTATCTTTCTTAAGTCGTTATACCTAACTTCCCATAAAGCTAGTATAACACTTAAGCCTTTTAAAACCAATTATTACTTTTCTTCCCAATAACTCTTTTGAAATATTTCAAGGTTCTTATTCTTTTAAAACTCAAGTCAAAGACATCAAAGTAAAACCAAATTTAGTCAACACTGCGTCGTCTACGTCTTATATATATATTACAAATATCATGCTCGAGAGGATAGGAAGAATCACATACCTCCTCGGCTAAATCCACTTGCCAAGTCGGATATGTCGCGCGTGAAGTCGACCTATAATAGTCAAAATCGCCGATTAAGTTCTAGTTTGTCGTAGAACTCTTCTAAGTAAGATTTCTATTCTACGGAAATTTGGGCAGCATTTCCCCGTTTTTACTCACTTTTCCATCTTTCTCCAAGGCAGAATAACCGTAATTTATATGTCATATATAAGGCGTAATAATTAAACAACATAAAGAGGATCACACGCCCAAGCGGGCGATTTAACAATCTTCCGCTTAACGATACAATACAATAATTAAAAAGGGATCACGCCCAAGCGGACGCGATTTAACAATCTTCCCTTAACGAAATGTAAATCTGGTCCAAAGTAAATCTGATCCTTAAGTTGGGGTCCTTGGCCAACTTTGTCCATTTACTTATCCAATTACTTCATTAGTCATCCAACTTATATTCCATTCTTAATATAAGTTATAGTTACTTGTTAATTACTTCTTCACAAGTAAGATCGTTTGATACGTTGGATACGTTTTACCATTTTAATGGCTAAAAGCCAATCCTTTCTTTTAACAAGTTAACAAGATCCAACTCTTCCAAACTTTACTCCATATATTATATACTCCATAATATACTTATAATATATGTATAATAACGATTCACAAAGAGGTTAAGGTTACTACCTCAAATAGCCCAAAATTATCCAAGAACTTAATGTCGCTCCAAGCAAGTCTTAGCTCCAATCCTTTGTGTTCCAACCCACCACAAATCACCTAAGAAGCTCACAACCATAATCTCTTCAAGAACCAACTCAAACAAGTGAAGAACACTAGGTTTTCCTTCCAAGAGCTCTCGGCCAAGGTGGCTTTTTGTGGCTAGGGATGTGAAATCTTTTCTAACTTTTGGTTAATAGTCTTCCTAATACACTAAGGAAGAATACTTAAGAGTTTAGGAATTATTGGACAAAGTTAGGCTAGAGGGGGTAAGGTTCGACGAGAGCTAGAGAGAGGGAGGGAGAGGAAAATATTTTTCAAGTCTTGAAATATCTAAGTGTGGAAGATTTCATCAACTAAGGGTGCGTATATAGGACAACGAGGGCTAGGATGAAAGCAAGTGTGGGGTTGAGATTGGGGACAAGTGTGTGTGGATCCCACAAGCCACTTGTCCACACAAAATATCTTGCAAGACTTGGCCACTTGTCTTGGCCACTTGTCACATAAATTTCGGCCAACATGGCCCTCCTATTGGTCCAAAATATTTCATCTCTCGGAAAAATCCGTAATTGGTTAAAATATTAAAAACGTAGAATTTCCTTCACAAGGTTCGGAATCTTTTCCGTTGGAAATTCACAATTTCATCCTTAACCTAATTAGGGCTTATACGTTTGTACGTACGTCCCCACATACATACTCTGGAACTACGGGGTATAACATTCTCCCAGAAACATTCGTCCAGAATGTTCCTTCTAAATGTAGTTAACAATATGTTTACTCATAAATTAACAATTTACAAAATCCACACATAGCCATACAATTCTTAAGCATAAAGGATAATTAAAGTCGTAGTAGGAAGTGAGTTACGGAGGTGTGGGGAATAAGTGAGGATACCCCGCCTCATGTCCTCCTCTGCTTCGCGTCATCTCCTCTGTTCTCGTTCGCCATAAGACCTTGGCGGAAGCCACGTCCTTGGTCGCGAGCGCTAACGACGATCGAGTATCGCTATGGGACTCTCCTCATACGATAACCCCTCCGTCACCTGGACATCCTCAATCGGGTGCACTCTAGATGGATCTCTGATACATCTCCTCAGCATAGAAACATGAAAAACCGGATGTCGCCTCCGGATCGGACGGCGAGATCGACTCGTAGTCAACCTTGCCTACTCTGCGGACAATCGATAAGGCCCGATGTACGCCGGTGAGTTTCCCTTCTTCCGAATCTCATCACACCGCCGTGGTGACACCTTCAGAAAACCCAATCATCGACCTCAAACTCGGATGTCGGCGGCGATGATCTGCATCGACTTACGAGACTGCGAGATGTCGATAACCGCTCTGGATAAGCCGCGCCTTATCTACGCTTTCTTGTATCAAGTCGGCCCAACCAGTGAACCTCGCCCACGTCAAACCAGCCTATCGGCGACTACCTTCCTCCCGTATAAGGCCTCGTAAGGCGTCATGCGGATACTAGAGTGGTAGCTTTTATTATCGCAAACTCTACTAGCGGCAAATGATCGACTACCTGCGAAATCAATAACGGGCTCGCGACATATCCTCGAGTGTATGCGGATGATGCGCTCTGCTGTCGATGCATGCGAGGATGGAATGCGATCTTGAGGCTCACTGCGTCCCTAATCCCCACGGAAAGACCTCGAAGTTAGCGAAAGCGGGCTCCTGCATGCGATATGATAGATATAGGGACCCCGTGCGGTCTCACGATCTCTCGGATGTAAAGTCTAGCATAATCCTCGGTAGAAAAGTCGTCTGACGGCGGGAAGAAAGTGGGCGGATTTCGTCGACTGTCGGCGATAACCGGATAGAATCGTGCTTCCTCTGAGTGCGAGGTAATCCTGTAATAAAGTCCATGTTGATCACCTCCCACTTCCACGTCGGAATTTCTATAGTCTGCAATAACCCGCGGGCCTGGTGCTCCCTTAACCTGCGACAACTCGGGCGGAGCAACAAACTCTGCAGCGTCCTGCGGGACATCCCACGATACGGATCTAAGGTCGTGGTACATCTTTGTCGACCGGATGGATAGAGTGCAGCGCGTGTGCTTCCCTAGAACTTCTGCCGAAGTCTGCAATATCTGGAACACACAACGACCTCAAATCTTAGCACCCGTGGTGCTACCTCAAATGGACCCTTCCCGCCGCGAAGAGCCGTATCACGTCTGAGTGTCAAAATCGGATCCTCGTCGTATGCGCCTCTTCACCTCGCCGGCGATGGAAGACTCGGCAACCTCTCGAACCGAACCCCACTACTATCAGAACCAATCAATCGGACTCGAGGCTCGCTAGGCGATGTAACTTCGCGGACCATGCCTCCTCTGCTGCACGTCGATAGACTACCCATCGATCTACGACTAAGGGCATACGCCACTACATTGGCCTTCCCGGGTGGTATAGGATATCGGCGTCATAATCCTTGAGTAGCTCTAACCACCGTCTGTCGTAAGTTCGGCTCCTGCTGGTGAAGATATCTTTGGAGCCTCTTGTAGTGCGTGTAAATATCCACATGAACTCCATACAAATAGTGCCTCCGGATCTTGGCGTGAATCACGTGCGACTCAAATCATGGGTGGGGTAGTTCCTCTCATGCTTCTTGGCTGTCGAGATCGTGCGCTATAACCTTGCCTGCTGCGTCAACATATCAAGCGATGCTGACGCGTCACAATACACCGCATGGCGTGCGGACCTGCGGAAGAGTAAGAAGCTGGGCGATCGTCAATCTCTCCTTGATGGCTGGAAGCCCTCCTCACAAGCATCCGTCCATGAAACTTAGGCGCCTACGAGTCGGCTTAGTCAAAATCTTTGAAATAGAAGCAAACTTCTCCACGAACCGCCGATAATAAGCTGAGGCCCAGCTGCGCATGCCGGCGTAGTAGGTCTAGGCAAGTCTGGCGCCTCGATCTTAGTCGTATCCACGAATACCATCGGCCCGACAATGTGCCCTAAGAAAGCCACGAAGTCAACGAACTCGCCGAAAACTTGGCATATAGCGGTGTACGGAGAACTACCGACCGCGCGAAATGCTCTGCATGCTCTGCTTTGGCGAGAATAAACCAAGATGTCATCGATGAATACTATCACAAGCGTATCCAAAATGGTTTGAACACTCGGTTCATCAAATCCATAAATCTTGGGAGCATTGGTGGCCGAAAGACATGACCACGAACTCGTAGTGCGTCTGGTCGGAATGCGATCTAGGGACATCAGTCTCCCTAACTACTTTGATGGTAACGGATCGCGGTCTATCTTGGAGAAACATCTCGCACCACTGCGTAGTCGAACAAGTCGTCAATCTTGGGAAGGGGTATCTGTTCTTAATAGTCACCTTGTTGACTTCACGTAATCAACACGTGCGCGGCGTCCGTCCTTCTTCTTCACGAACAATCTGGCGCTCCCGGGGAGAAACACTAGGTGCGATGAAGCCTTTCTCCGCAAATCTCTCGGTCCTTGACTCTCTCAACTCGGCGGGTGCCGTTACGTATGGCGGAATGGAAATAGGCCGAGTGTGCGTAACTGTCGATACAAAACTCGATCTCCTCTGCGAGGATACGGAAGGTCGTGCGGAAACACACGTCGGGAACTCTGCGACTCTTTGGAATTGGTGAAGGTGCGGTATCTCGACCTCGATATCAAATACCGAATGAGATGGTAGATATACCCACGCACCATCTTCCTAGCCTTGAGGTAAGAAATAAACCTACCGCTCGGCGACACGGTGTTCCTCCCGCTCAATAACGGCTCCCGAAGCTGGAACCGTACCAACCTCTCCTGCGGTCCACGTTGGCGTAGCGAAGCTAGCTAATCCGTACCCGTGATCACGTCGAAATCGGTCATATCGACTCTATCAAGTCGGCTGAGTGCGGCGGCGCATATAGTCAGGGCAAGCCACATATACCGCCGAGCTACCACGAATCACCATTGGCGTAGCTACCTCGAGCAGGACTATGGACTCGGGCTTTATCCTATCTACTAGAAATATGGGAGATATATAGGGCCAGTATAACCGGATCTATCAAGGCATACCGTCACAACAAGCCCGATAAAGTACTGTGGCGACATCGGTGGCGCCTCACGGTCATGGCGGTGGACAAGGCATAGATGCGATTACGAGGACCGCTAGGCGGGACCCTGCCACGACCTCTGCGCGACCTGGCCGCCCATGAGCACCACGCCTCGGGGCGAGTAAGCTGTAGTAGATGAAGACCGGCAAAAGACCACGTAAGGTGAGCCACCATCTGCCTGCCTGCGGTGGACGGTTCCTCGAAATATGACCTGCGGCCACAAGTATAACAAGCTCCTTTGGTATCACCGCGTCTCGAAATGGGATCTCTGCATCGGCCACTTGAGTGGAGGGTGGTCTCGATCGGCTAGTATCCTGCTGCCTGGAAGTCAGAAGCCACAGGGCCTGACACGCCCGAATATCTGGTGCCACGAAGGCGGTGTAGGAGTGCTCTGGTGTTTGCGGTGCAAATCTAGTCTCTTCTTTGAGGTAGTCTACCCAGAGCTACCAAAAGATCCTCAGTCATGGCGCCTTACCTGCTGGCGATGTCATCGACCCGTCGGCCTCTGCGCTCGCTCGCACCCAGTGCGTGAGCTGCGTGCGGGCAATGTCCATGCGGTGAAGAGCTACACCAGCAAGACTACGCCAAGTAGTCGTCAAGCCGTGGCGTGGCGGTGCACTCTTTCCTCCATATCTGCTACCCAGCGAGGACATATCGAGCAGCCAGCGAATCGAACTCCACGTTGTACTCCCGAGCGTGCGCCCTCTGTCTCGGCGTCAAAAATCTGCCGGCGTGCCCTCGCCGTCTGGTCGAAGTGAGTGAGAAATGCCTGCGAGAACTCGTCCCAAACAGCGGGCGCGTACTCTCCGGGATAGCTCGCGCGTCGAACGATCGGTGCGGTATCACGCGGCCGTCGCGAACCTAAGACCGGTGACTCGGTCTCGAAGCCTTGATCACTTTCATGATCGGCATGGCTTCGGATGAACTCTGCGGATCATCCTCGGGCCTCGACGTAGAACTGCGGCGGGCTGCGGCTGGAAATCCGTAGTCTCGAACTATCAGGCCTCGGGTGAACGCGGGTACTCTGGGCTGCTGCGTCGGCCTATCCTCGTGTCGGCCACGATCACGGCGATGGCGGGCCATCTCGCGTACTCCGTCTCCTCGCTCCGGTGTGGGGCGGAGGCGCAGTCTTGTGGTCTCAGTAGCCTCTGCTGCGGCTCTAAACTCTGCTTGAAATTTGGTGGCGTCGTGGAACTCGCCGTCATGCAGCACCACTGCAGTAGGGCGGGCACGTGCCTCGTGGCCCTCGTGTCCTACTAGCGGCTCCTCATTGCCTTGCCATACGGGCCGGGTTGCCTTGCGTGGAGGCATAGTGGTACAAAGAAATCGTCGAGAGGGTCGACTTAATACACGTCTCTAAGGCACGATCTCGAGTGAGAAGAATGAAACCAATCCTAAATATCCTGTAGCCTCACGATTATTGATGTGGTACACCACACCTATAATCAAGACTACTAGATACGATGCGTAGACACTTTCAGAGATTAAGCGCTCACGATACCACTTTTGTCACGACCCGATCCGGGCGTGTTGGTGCCTACCGGGCACCCAGTAGATATACATCGAGTAACGTGAAAATAAAATCATGACACGAAGCGTATAAAATGAAAAGCAGTTTATCGAAAAGTTGCCTTTACGGCAAATATATATATATACCCAAAGTGAGCAGTTACATCAGGCCTTTACAGCGGGACTACAGACCTCTAAGGAAGTAAACAACTATGGCGGGACGGGGCCCGCCATACCACGAATGTACAAAATATCTGACACGGGAGAGTCGTGCAGAAAGTCGAGCCTCGGAGAAATGGAGCTCACGACACGAAAGTCGTACCGCGAGGATCTACCACTGCTTCCGCTTTACTGCGGCATGAGCGGTCCGAAGAGTCGATCTGGTACCAAGTATGTGAAGCGTAAATGCTTGAAATGAAATCAAAGCATTTTAAAACCATTTACAAATCTGACCAGTTCAGCGCGCATAGTGTCGCGGCGTAAACAAGAACACGATAGATATAAGGTGGCCCGGTCTTTTCTAGGCGGTAATGATCGAAGCAAGGCGATCGCCCGTAGTATCATTATGCGAGCCTATTCACGGACTCCGCGATCCGCATAGACCACCTAGGTCGCGTGAGGTATTCAGCATCGGGGCGGCTAACGCGGCATCGGCACGGACTCTGCGTAGTCGCGTAGTCACCTTGAACCCGCGTAGGCCATATAGACCCCGTCGGGATAACACGCAAGTGATCATCTGGAACTCCGCGACTCCGCATAGGTCACACAGACCCGCATAAGGTATTCCTCGCATCGGGGGCGGCTAACCCTCGGAATTTCAAGTCAGGGGTGTAAGTGATATAATACCAGCACAACTGCTTATCGTAAAACAACATAAGCACAACAAGGATAACCCCCTTCCCTTACCTGCGGCATGAACGCAGCCCCCCGAAGGAGGTCAGTACAACATGTACTAAGTATGTGGCTGTAAAAATCTTGAATGAAATTATAAAATGTTAAAACAAGTTCACAGATAAGTGCGAAACAACCCAACTTAAGCGCACGTAGTGCCGCGTAAACAAGAGCAAAATACATGTAACATAAGCGGTCTTTTCTGGCGCTAATGATCGAAGCAAGGCAAATCGCCCGTAGTATCATTATGCGAGCCTAATCTGGACTAAGTAGTCGCGTAGGTCTCGGACGCGTGAAGTACTCACCGCATCGGGGTAGCTAACGCGGCATCGGCACGGACTCGCGGTCCGTAACCTGCGTGGACCGCGTAGCGTATTCTCGCGTCGGCGTAACACGCGGTGATCATCACGGAACTCCGCGACTCGCATGGAGTCACGTGGACGCGTGAGGTATTCCTCGCATCGGGGTAGCTAACGTGGCTCGTAACAAGTCGGGGGTAAGTGATATAATACCGACCTGGGCTTATCGTTAAATAACATAAGCCTGCAACAAGGATAACCCCTTACACAAACATCACAAGACACTAACACACTTAGCGTCGTAATATGTTTACTTATCAAACCAACTACTACACCTTGAAATTAATACAAGACTATTATAAACAAATAAGTAAGCGTCACTTTTATCTTTCTTAAGTCGTTATACCTAACTTCCCATAAAGCTAGTATAACATTTAAGCCTTTTAAAAACCAATTATTACTTTTCTTCCCAATAACTCTTTTTGAAATATTTCAAGGTTCTTATTCTTTTAAAACTCAAGTCAAAAGACATCAAAGTAAAACCAAATTTAGTCAACACACGTACGTCTACCGTACTATATATATATTACAAATATCATGCTCAAGAGGATATGAAGAATCACATACCTCCTCGGCTAAATCCACTTGCCAAGTCGGATATGTCGCGCGTGAAGGTCGACTATAATAGTCAAAATACGCCGATTAACTTCTAGTTTGTCGTAGAACTCTTCTAAGTAAGATTTCCTATTCTACGGAAATTTGGGCAGCATTTCCCCCGTTTTTACTCACTTTTCCATCTTTCTCCAAGGCTTGAATAACCGTAATTTATATGCCATATATAAGGCAAAATAATTAAACAACATAAATGTCACGACCCGTTCCGGGCAGTGGTAGTGCTACCAGGCACCCAGTAGTCATCATCAGAACAATCAGCGGAATATAAAACAAGACATGAAACATGATATAACTAGAACATTTTATCGATGAAAAAGGTTGCCTTTGGCGTATATCGTAAACCAAGTTTTGCGATTCGTCCCAGTATGCAACATGATTCTGAGACCTCAAGGAAATAACAACTATGGCGGGACGGGGCCATGCATACCACATACCTGACTATCTACAACGGGAGATCGTACCCAGTAGAGCCTCGGAGAGAGTGGAGCTCACGGCATGGCGTAGAGATCTGGGATGTGGATCTAGCTTTCTTTCCTCTAGAACTGCGGCATGAGCGGCCCAGGAGGTCGATTACAACGGTACCAAGTATGTGAAACTATAAAGTACTTTAAATGAAATCAAGGTATTTAAAACCTTTTCACAAATACATTCGGTTCAATTGCACATAGTGCGGCATCCGCAACAATAACGATAGGAAAAGCGTAGCAGTGCAGTCTAGGCGCGAATGATCGAAGCAAGGCCAACCGCCCATAGTATCGTTCTGCGTGCCTAGTCTGGACTTCCGCGATCGCGTAGGTCACGCGCGGACGCGTAGGTATTCCCGCGTCGGGGTAGCTAACCGGTACCCTCGCGGACTTCCGCGGTCGCGTAGCCTCACCGCGTAGTCCATGGACCGCATAGGGCATCCCGCGTCGGGCTAAACACCGGAATGATCAATCACGGAGCATACCGCGACTCGCGTAGTCTCATGAACCGCGTAGGCGTATAGACCGCGTCGAGGGTGTGAAGCCACCGGCATAACAAGTCGAGGGTAGGTGATACAATAGCGATCTAGCGGACTTACGGTTAGCAGCGTAAGCCTGACAAGAATGACCCACTTTCACGCATTACAAGGCATTTAACACATGCGGCATCATAGTATGTCTACCTATCAACCAATCTTACTACATATGAGAAAGCAATCTGAGGCTTTTATAAACAAACAAATGTGATTCCTTTTATCATTCTTAGGTTGTTATACCTACTTCCCGTAAAGCTAGTATAACTCTTAGCTTTTGTTTTAACACCAACTATTACTCTTACATTAAAATGATTCATTATTCTTTTGACATACTTGAAGGTTCTTATTATTGGGCTTAAGTCAAAAGACATTGCCGATTATCATATGTCGTCTGCCGTACTATATATACTTAAAATATCATGCTCGAGTATAGGAAGAATCACGTACATACCGTGAAATCCACTGCGAGTCGGTATGTGTGTGAGAGAATCGACTATAATAGTCACAGACATCTATCAAAGTATAGACTATTACGTAGGTCATTCTAAGCAGAGGGTCCTCGATTCTGAGAAAGTCGGGCAGCCTACCACGGTGAGCTATATAAGTCTCTTGTGAAAGCGATCCTATGTAAATCTGATTCGTATATTCTTCTTTATACCGCTTCTAAGGTGTTACAGTTCAATTCTATTCCTTAATAACCTTCTAAGTATTTATACTTATTTCAATACTTCTACAATATGCACTCTAATTACAAAGAGGGTTAGGATTATTTACCTCGATAAGCCCGATAATATCCAAGTAAAAGTCGATCTGGCGAGGTTTAGCTCACAATCCAAAGCTCAGAGCGCTCGAAGAATCCTTAGAAGTTTCCCACAACTTCTACTAAGTCCTAAGGGAATTGGGCTAGGTTACATTGGGCATTATAACAGTACTCGACGGCAACGTTTCTAACCAGGGAGGGGTAGGTTTCGGCTAGGCTAGGGGTGGGGTAGCCTCGGCCAAGCTTCTCGAGGGGAGGGGGTGTTGGGCGAATTGTTAACAAAGGGAGAGGAAGGATTTTAGACTTGGAAAGCTTTTGTGGATGAAGAACTCTTCGTCTCGAGAGGGTATTTATAGGTCAAGACATGGCCAACCAATGGCCAAGATTTGTAAGTGCTAGGCAAGTGTAAGGTCAAGATTAGGGCAAGTGTACCTAGCCAACTTGCGCACAAAATATCTAACCAACTTTATGACAAGGATGGTCATCCATTCGGCCTATTGTGCGTGACAAGTCCACGATGAGAGGGTGGCAAGTGTCGCCTCTCGTTGGTCAAAGTGTTCGTCTCTCGGAAAAATCCGCAAAATTAGAAATGACATAGCGAATTTATCCTCGTTTGTGGAAACGTTTCGTCGGAAAACTATTCGTTTTGAGAGTTGTGCCCAATTATTTTCGTCCAAGCCTAGCTTTTAAGGCTAACCTTTTGTACGTATTCCCTTACGTACATACTCTGGAAATACGGGGTATAACACTTAGAAACATTCGTCCCGAATGTTCCTTCTCAAGACGGATAGCGATAAGGTTCTTCATAACAAGCGATTGCAAATGCCACACGCGGCCACAAAACAACACTTAGGCAAAGCGATAGCGAAAATTTACAAGTAGGAAAGTGAATTACACGGAGGTGTGGGGAATAGGTGAGGATACTTACGCCTCATGCCATCTCGGCTTCCGCGTCATCTCCTCACGAGCTCGTTCCGCCACAAGACTTTGTGAAGCCACGTCCTTGGTCATGGGCCTAACGACGATCGACTATCGCTATGGGAATCTCCATACGATAACCCGCGGTCACACGGACGTCGTCAATCGGGTGTAACTAGATGGATCCGATCATCTCCTCGGCATAGAAATATGAAAAACCGGATGCCTTGCCTCGGATCGGACGGCGGATCAACTCATAGGCAACCTTGCCTACCTGCGGACAATCTGAAGCGGCCCGATGTACCTTGGTGAGTTTTCCCTTCTTCGAATCTCATCACACCGCCGTGGGTGGCACCTGAGAAAACACAATCGTCGGCTGCGAACTCGGATGTCGGCGTCGATGATCTGCATCGACCTCTGCGACTACGGTATCGATAGCGCTCTCGGATAAACCGCCTTATCAGCCTGCTGCACCAAGTCTGGTCCCACTAGCGTACCTCGCCCACATCGAACCATGCTATCGGCGATCTGCACTTCCTCATACAAAGCCTCATACGGCGCCATCTGAATGCTAGAGTGGTAGGCTGTTATTATCTGCGAACTCTACCCGGTGGCAAGTGATCCTCGGCTACCCACGAAGTCAATAACGGGCTCGCGACATATCCTCGAGAGTGCGGATAGTGCGCTCTGCTGTCCGTGCATGCGTGGATGAAATGCGATTACTCGAGCTCGCTGCGTCCCTAAACCCTCTGGAAGGACCTCGAAGTTAGCGTAAGCGGGCTCCTGCATGCGATATGATCGAAATAGGGACTCCGTGCGATCGGCGATCTCTCGGATGTAAGTCGGCATAATCCTCGGTAGAAAGTCGATCACGGCGGGAAGAAAGTGGGCTGATTTCGTCGACTGTCGGCGATAACCCATATAGAATCATGTCTCCTGAGTGCGAGGCAATCCTGTGATGAAGTCCATGTTGATCACCTCCACTTCGGTCGGGATCTCTGTAAATGCGTAACAAACCACCGGGCCTGCGGTGCTCTGCCTTCGCTGCTTGACAACACGGGCGAGCTACGAACTGCGCAGCGTCCTCTTCAAACCATCCCGCTGATACGGATCTAAGGTCGTGGTACATCTTGGTCGACCACGGATGGATGAAGTGCTTGTTGTGTGCTTCCCGAGAACCTGCTGCGAAGTCTGAAACATGCGGAACACACACGCCCTCAAACCTTAGCACCCGTGGTGCTACCTCAAGGACCGCCCTCGCGAAGGCGTATCGCGATAACGTGCCAAAGCGGATCCTCGAGCTGTTGCCTCTTCGCCTCGCCGGCGATGGAAGACTCGGCAACCTCACGAACTCTAACCCAGCTGCTATCGAGAATCAATCAAGCGGACACGAGGCTCGCTGGCGATGCAAATCACGAACCATGCCCCTCCTCTCTGCTGCACCTCGATAGACTCCCGTCGACCTACGACTAAGGCATACGCCTGACATTGGCCTTCCGGGTGAGTACGGGATATCGGCGTCATAGTCCTTAAGCAACTCTAACCACCGTCTGCAGCCGTGAGGTTCGGCTCCTGCGGTGAAGATATCTGGAGGCTCTTGTGGTCTGTATAAATATCACGTGAACCCGTACAAATAGTGCCTCGGATCTTGGCGTGAATCACCGCGGCTCCAAATCATGGGTGGGGTAGTTCTCTCGTGTATCTTAGGTGTCGGGATGCGTATGCTATAACTCTGCCTGCTGCATCAACACACATCCCAACCCGATGCACGGCGTCACAATACACCACGTAACCATCTGGACCTCGGGAAGAGTAAGAGCAGGCGGTCGTCGATCTCTCCTTTAGCGTAAACCACTGCTCGCGCGCGTCAGTCCTTGAAACTTAGCTGCGCCTTACGAGTCGGCCTAGTCAATGGTGCGAGAGATAGAAGCAAACTTCTCTGAACCGTAGATAATATCTGCGAGGCCCGAGCTGCGAACCTGCAGCCGAATGTGGTCTAGGCCAAGTCTGGCGCCTCGATCTTGGCGTATCCACTCGAATGCCATCGGCCCGACAATGTGCCCAAGAAAAGCCACGAAGTCAGCAAAACTCACGTTTGGAAAACTTAGCATACATTTCTTGATCGGAGAAGCTCGGCCTGATCTCAAATACTCGCGTGCTCGCTCTGGCGAGAATAAACGAAGATATCATCGATGAACACTATCGCAAGCGTGTCCAAAATGGTTTGAACACTCGGTTCATCGACTCCATGAATACCGCGGAGCATTGGTCAACCAAAGACATGACCACGAACTCATAATGCGTCTGGTCGGAATGCGATCCTAGGGACATCGCCTCTCTAACTCGAACGATGATAGCAGATCGTAGATCAATCTTGGAAAAACATCTCGCGCCACGCAGCGATCGAACAAATCATCAATCACGGGAAGAGGGTATGCATTCTTAATGGTCACCTTGTTGGTATGTAATCAACAGCGTGCGCGTCGTCCTTCTTCACGAACAATCGGCGCCCCGGGGAGAAACACTAGTGCGATGAAACCGCTTCTCCAACAAATCACTCATGCTCCTTGACTCTCTCGGCTCGGCGGGTGCCGTCACGTATGGCGGAATGGAAATAAGTAGCGAGTGTGCGGCGACATCTATACAAAACTCGATCTCCTCTCGGGAGGATGCGGGAAGGTCGTGCGGAAACGCGTGCGGGAACTCTCGACTATTGGGCCCGGCGAAAATCTGGTGCGCGGCTTGATTATCAAACACGCGAGCGAGATGGTAGATATACCCCTGCACCATCTTCCTAGCCTTGAGGTAGGAAATAAACCTACCTCGGCGTCCGTGCTCCACTCCCACTCGACAATGGCTCGCCGAAGCGGAACCGTGCTACTCTCTCTCTGCGGTGCATTGGCATAGCAGAAGCTAGCCAATCCGTCCCGTGATCACGTCGAAGTCGATCATCTCGACTCTATCAAGTCGGCAGTCGGCGGCGTAAATGAATCACGAGGACAAGCTCATATACCGTAGAGCTACCACGAATCACCCACGGCGTAGCTACCTCGAAAGGGTCATGGACTCGGGCTCTATCCTATCCTACTAGCAACGAGGGAGATATATAGGGCCAGTAGAACCGGATCTATCAAAGCATATCACATCAAACCCGAAGCGATAAGGTACTGTGGCGACATCGGTGAGGCCTCACGATCTGTCGGTGGACAAAGCATAAATGCGGTTACGAGGACCCAGAAGCTGGAACTGCGCCACGACCTCTGCCGCGACCTGCTGATCTCTGAGTACCACGCCTCAGGCGAGTAGCTGTCGGGGATGAAGAAGCGGCAGCAGACCACATGGTGGGCCTACCCAGTAGCGCCCCGGTCGGGCAAACTCTCGCGAAATGACCTGCGGCCACAAGTATGGCAAGTTCCGTAGTAGCATAACGGCTCCGAGAATGGAATCTACCACAGCGGGCGGCTGAGCAGACCTCGAGCGGTTAGCACCTGCACTGCAAATCCGAAGTCTTGGGGCTGACACGCTTTGCGCTCTGGTGTCTTGAAAATGATGTAGGAGTGCTCTGGCGGTGTGGTGCAAATACGGACCTGGCGATCTGCCCACCACGAGAACCACGAAAAGAACCGGCCGTCTGGCGCTTACCTGCTGGCGATGTCGGTCTACCGGCGGTCTCGCTCGCCGCATCCCAATGCATGAGCTGCATCGGGTAATGTCCATGCACTGGTGAAGGACACACCGCACAAGACTTCGGCCATATAGTCGTCTAGCCGGTGGCGTGGCGATGCACGGTCCTCCATGCTCTACGGTCACGAGGAACATGTCGAGCGATGAATCAAACTCGACATTGTACTCTCTAGCGTGCGTCCTCGCGCCTCGATAACAAAAATCTGTCGGATCGTGCCCTCTCATCTGCGGAGGCAAGAAGTGTGTGAAAAAGCCTCGAAAACTCATCCCATCTGCTGGAGTGCATACTCTCCCGGAAAGCTCCGTGAATCAAACCAATCGGCTGCGGTATCACGCGGCCGTCACGAACCGAGCGTCCGACTCGGTCTACGAAGCCACGATCACGCGTAATCCTCTGCGGTGGCGGATGAACTCCTGCGGATCATCCTCGGCCTCGACCCGTAAAACTCGGCGGGCTACAACTAAGAAATCCCGTAGTCTCAAACTATACGCCCTCGGGTGCCTTCTGGAGTGCGGCCCAGGCTGGAGGCTGCCGCGTCGGCCTCTCCGTATCGGGCCTGACTTTAGCCAAAGGCTGGGCCGTCTCCTTGTACCCTAACTCCTCCGCCCGGTGTGGGGCGGGAGGTGTGGTGCTGTGGTCTCTTTGGGGCAGCGGCGTCATGGAACTCGCCGTCTCGGGCATAGACTGGGCCTGAGCCCTCGTGACTCTGGGTGTCACACTAGCGACTCCTCGGTGCCTTGCCGCCGGGCGGGTTGCCTTGCGTGGAGGCATATACATTCTGAGGAAAGGAATGCGTTAGAGGTCCAACCTATAACACGACTCTAAAGCGCGATCTCGAGTGAGAAGAATGAAACCAATCCTAAATATCCTATAGCCTCACGATTATTGGTGTAGTGCACAACACGCGATAATCGAACTACTAGATACGATGCGTAGACATTTTAGAGGATTAAGCGCTGCGATACCACTTTTGTCACGACCGTTCGGGGCCGTGGTGCCTTACGGGCACAGTAGTCATACATCGAGAACAATCGTGGAATATAAAACAAGACATGAAACATGATATAACTAGAACATTTTATCGATGAAAAAGGTTGCCTTCGGCATATATCATAAACCAAGTTTTTGCGATTACATTCCAAGCGTACAACATGACTACAGACCTCACAGGAAATAACAACTATGGCGGGACGGGGCCGCCATACCTGACTGTACACAACTATCTACAGGGGAGATCATACCCAAAGTAGAGCCTCGGAGAGAGTGGAGCTCACACCAACGTAGAGATCTAAGGATGTGGATCTAGCACCTTTCCTCTAGAACTGCGGCATGAGCGGCCCGAAGGAGGTCGATTACAGCGGTACCAAGTATGTGAAACTATAAAGTACTTTAAATGAAATCAAGGTATTTAAAACCTTTTCACAAATACATTGATTCAATTGCACATAGTGCCATCCACAACAATAACGATAATAGGAAAAGCGTAGCAGGTCTAGTCTGGGCGCGAATGATCGAAGCAAGGCGACCGCCCGTAGTATCATTCTGCGTGCCTAGTCTGGACTTCGCGATCGCGTAGGTCACACGGACCGCGTGAGGTATTCCCGCGTCGGGGTAGCTAGCCGGTACCCTCACGGACTTAGCGATCGCGTAGCCTCGAACCGCGTAGTCCCATGGACGCATAGGGCATCCGCGTCGGGCTAAACACGGAATGATCAATCACGGAGCATACCACGACTCGCGTAGTCATAGACCGCGTAGGCGTATAGACCGCATCGGGTGGCAAGCCCTCGGCATAACAAGTCGAGGGTAGGTGATACAATAACGATCAACGGACTTCTGGGTTAGCAGCGTAAGCGCAAGAATGACCCCTTTCGCGCATTACAAGGCATTTAACACATGCGGCATCATAGTATGTCTACTATCAACCAATCTTACTACACTTAGAAAGCAATACAAGGCTTTTATAAACAAGCAAGTGCAGTTCCTTTTATCATTCTTAGGTTGTTATACCTACTTCGTAAAGCTAGTATAACTCTTAGCTTTTGTTTTAACACCAGCTATTACTCTTACATTAAAATGATTCATTATTCTTTTGACATACTTGAGTTCTTATTATTAGGGCTTAAGTCAAAAGACATTGCGATTATCATATGTCGTCTGTAGTACTATATATATAAAATATCATGCTCGAGAGTATAGGAAGAATCACATACATACCGTGAAATCCACGCCAAGTCGAGTATGTGTGCATGAAGAATCGACTATAATAGTCACAGACATCTATCAAAGTCTAGACTATTACGTAGGTCATTCTAAGCAGAGGGTCCTCGATTCTCTGAGAAAGTCGAGCGGATGACCCTACGGTGAGCTATATAAGTCTCTTTGTAAGCAGATCTATGTAAATGAGTTCGTATATTCTTCTTTTATACCCTTCTAAGGTGTTCTGGTTCAATTCTATTCCTTAATAACCTTCTAAGTATTTATACTTATTTCAATACTTCTACAATATGCACTCTCAATTACAAAGAGGGTTAGGATTATTTACCTCGATAAGCCCAATAATATCCAAGTAAAAGTCGATCCTGGCGAGGTTTAGCTCACAATCCAAAGCTCAGGCGCTCAGAATCCTTAGAAGTTTCCCACAACTTCTACTAAGTACTAAGGGATTTGGGCTAGGTTAAATTGGGCATTATAACAATACTAGAGGCAACTTTTCTACCAAGGGAGGGGGTAGGTTTGGCTAGGCTAGGGGTGGGGTAGCCTCGGCCAAGCTACCGAGGGGAGGGGTGTTGGGCCAATTGTTAACAAAGGGAGAGGAAGGATTTTAGACTTGGAAAGCTTTTGTGGATGAAGAACTCTTCGTCTCAAGAGGGGTATTTATAGGTCAAGACATGGCCAACCAATGGCCAAGATTTGTAAGTGCTAGGCAAGTGTAAGGTCAAGATTAGGGCAAGTGTACCTGGCCAACTTGCACTGAAATATCTAACCAAATTTATGACAAGGATGGTCATCCATTGACCCTATTGCGTGACAAGTCCACCAATGAGAGGGTGGCAAGTGTCGCCTCTCGTTGGTCCAAAGTGTTCGTCTCTCGGAAAAATCATAAAAATTAGAAATGACATGGCGGAATTTATCCTCACGAAGGCGTGGAAAGCGTTTAGTCGGAAAACTATTCGTTTTGAGAGTTGTGCCCAATTATTTTCGTCCAAGCCTAGCTTTTAAGGCTAACCTTTTGTACGTATTCCCTTACGTACATACTCTGGAAATACGGGGTATAACAATAAAGAAGGGGATCACACGCCCAAACGGAACGCGATTTAACAATCTTCCCCTTAACGATACAATACAATAATTAAAAATGGGATCACACGCCCAAAGCGAAGCGATTTAACAATCTTCCTTATGAAATGTAAATACGGTCAAAGTAAATACGGTCCAAAGTAAATGTTCCTTATGTTGGGGTCGCAACTTTGTCCATTTACTTATCCAATTACTTCATTAGTCATCGAACATATTCCATTCTTAATATAAGTTATAGTTACTGTTAATTACTTCTTCACAAGTAAGATCGTTTGATACGTTGGATCGTTTTTACCATTTTAATGGCTAAAGCCAATCCTTTCTTTTAACAAGTTAACAAGATCCAACTCTTCCAAACTTTACTCCATATATTATATACTCCATAATATACTTATAATATATGTATAATAACGATTCACAAAGAGGTTAAGGTTATTACCTCAAATAGCCCAAAATTATCCAAGAACTTAATGTCTCCAAGCAAGTCTTAGCTCCAAATCCTTTGTGTTCCAACCCACCACAAATCACCTAAGAAGCTCTAACCATTATCTCTTGAGAACCAGCTCGAACAAGTGAAGAACACTAAGGTTTTCCTTCCAAGAGTTCTCGGCCAAGGTGGCTTTTTGTGGCTAGGGATGTGAAATCTTTTCTAACTTTTGGTTAATAGTCTTCCTAATACACTAAGGAAGAACACTTAAGAGTTTAGGAATTATTGGACAAAGTTAGGCTAGAGGGTGAGGTTCGAGAGCTAGAGAGAGGGAGGGAGAGGAAAATATTTTTCAAGTCTTGAAATATCTAAGTGTGGAAGATTTCATCAACTAAGGGTGCATATATAGGAACCAAGGGCTAGGATGAAAGCAAGTGTGGGGTTGAGATTGGGGACAAGTGTGTGTGGGTCCCACAAGCCACTTGTCCACACAAAATATCTTGCAAGACTTGGCCCTTGTCTTGGCCACTTGTCACATGAATTTCGGCCAACATGGCCCTCACAGGGGTGACACGTGTCGCCTCATATTAGTCGAAAATATTTCATCTCTCGGAAAAATCCGTAATTGGTTAAAATATTAAAAGCGTAGAATTTCCTTCACGAGGTTGGAATCTTTTAGTTGGAAATTCACAATTTCATCCTTAACCTAATTAGGGCTTATACGTTTGTACGTACGTCCCCACATACATACTCTGGAACTACGGGGTATAACACTTTTCTAGCATGATTGTTGTGAACTATGTAGTACGGTAGACGTACGTGTGCTAAACGAGGTTTGGTTGGTTTAAAACATAAAGTGTTATAATAGCTTTATAGGAAGTTAGTTATAACGACTTTATGTAGGTAAGAGAAAGTTTTATTGATTTTAGAAGTTAAGAGACTTGATCTTGAAAGATAAGAGACTTGACTTAATTGGCTGGATATGAATTTTTGTTAAAAAGTTGTGAAACATCATTAGTGAGTAATCAGTAATTGGTTTTTAAAGAATAATGTTTCTTGATTTGGAAATGAGAATAAGTATCAGACAAACCCTGCGGCGTTAATAAAGGAAAATGTATTGACAAATAATTAATTATATTAAAACCAGTAGAAACCTCCATCTGCATAGAAGCTAAGATAAGACAAAATTGTATTACATTTCCTAGATCATGGCTGCTTTAATAAGATTGTTATAAACAAGTATAACCTACTCACACATAGGCATATGTTACGCAAATTGTTTTAAAAGAGATTACGTTATAAAGTGATTAAGACTATGAACTATGAAATCTTTCGAAAATAAGAGACTTGAGTATTTGCAACTTGAACTTTTGGAAAAGAATGTTGTTACTTGATTTTAAAAGGAAAGTGTTTGGTTTAAAGGAGGGCATGATATTGCCTTAGTTTGATTTAAAGGAAAGCATGGTATTATCTTAATCTGTCTTAAAGAGAGTTTAAATGTTATGGCGATTCTACCTTGAGTCCCGTGAGATGGGCGAGACATGTATACCGCGATTCGACAGGAGTCCATGAGATGGGCGGGAATGTGACCATCACGATCCGACAGGAGTCCATGAGATAGGCGGGAATGTGACCATGCGATCCGACCAGGAGTCCATGAGATGGGCCGGGAATGTGACCATCTGATCCGACAGGAGTCCATGAGATGGGCGGGAATGTGACCATCTGATCGACAGGAGTCCATGAGATGGGCGGGAATGTGACCATCGATTCCACCTCGAGTCCCGTAGGATGGTAGAGACATGTTACTCGTATCATACGATTTATACCTAGGCTATGGCGGTGAGGAAGGGATTCCACGGGCATGAGGATGACTTGGAGGCGTGAGTCACGACTTGACATGGCGCTTTTATGTAGTAAGCGTAGTTTGGTTATCATACATGTCTCGGGTTTTTATAAATCGTGATTTCATTTCTGATATTTTGATTTCACATACTTGGTACTGTTGTCGACCTCGCCGAGCTGCGTTCATGCGCGGTAGAGTACACGGTTGTTGATCCTCGCTCTTAGGATCACGGTTCTGCGTATTAGGAAGCTCCGTTTCTCGGAGGCTTATCTTTTAGTATAGTCCTGTCATTGCAGTACTTGTACATTCGGGGTATGGCGGGGCCTGTCCGTCATAGTTGTTATAAAAACTCTTAGAAGTGCATGAAATCTTTGTTGTAGGCGGGGTTTGTAAAGGATGTAAATGTTGTTATATATATATACATAAAGGTGACCGTTTTGGTTGCTTTGTTTTCTTATGTTATATCTTGTTTCTGTTTAAGTTTTTATTTCGTGATTTTCTGCGATGTTGTATCACTAGGGTGCGGGGTAAGGCACGATCAGGCCCAGTCGAATCGTGACAAAAGTGGTATCGAGCGATTAATCCTCGGAAAGTGTCTCTGAACCGTATCTAGTAGAGTCTTGATTATCGGCGTGTTGTGCACGCGCTTTATGTCGAGGAGGCTCTGAGATATTTAGGATTAGTTTCCATTCTTCTCACTATGAGATCGTGCCTTAGAGTGTGTTATAAGTTGGACTCCTCGGGCGTGTCGTATGTACGATTATGCCTCTGCGAAAGGCAACGAGCCCGAGGGCAAGGCGTGAGGAGGCTGCGAATAGAGCACGTAGGATTCTGAGGGCATGATTATGATTAGAAGCGACAAAAGAAAGTAAAGCGATGAATTTCGAGATATCTTTAGCCCTTAAGAGACTTGTTTATGTTGTCATGGTGGATACATGTTGAGTGTTGTTATACCCCGTAGTTCCAGGGTATGTATATGAGGACGTACGTACGAGAATACGACAGTAATATTGGAAAGAAAGAAAGATGTGATTTTTGCGGAAAAGTTTAGGGTTTTGTGAAGGAAAAAGGTTCGTTGATGGGGTGGATTCCCAGATTTGGTATTTGGGCTTCTTGGATTATATTTGAATTATGAGATTTTATTTTGGAATTGGTCACGTGGGACCCGGGAGAAATTCTGGTTTAATGGGGCCAGCTTTGTTTTTGAGATTTTGGTATTTTGGATATTTTGGAAGGCGAAATATGTCGGACAGTAGAGGCGACACGTGTCACCCATGTGGCACCTTGGCGGGTGGAGGGAAGTGGCTGGCAACTTGTCCTTGGCGAAATGGCCATTACACTTGGAGCCTATTTTTCGTTGGCCATGTGGTGTGGTGGGACCCACACGCACGTGGCCAATCTTGACCACACCTTGCGTAGATCTTGACCCTTGATTACTCTATAAATACCCCGCAGTTGAAGACTTATTATCATCCGCTTAAGACTTTCGAGGCAAAATATCCCTCGCTTTGTAGTATTTTCGTCCTCCACCACTTGTGTAGAAATACTTCAAGTATTGTAGTATAATCCCAAATACCTTAGCCTAATATCTCTAGTTGTATTCCAAAGTTATTTCAATACTAGGGCCCAAAATACTACTTTATTCCAATAGTCATGTGAAACCAGAAAAATCTTCATAGCTTGGTTGAAGTGTTAAGAGAAGTTGTTTATAAACTTCTAAGGGTTGCTTGGAGCGCGTTGGAGTGTAAGGATTTGGAGCTAAACGTTGCTCAGGATCGACTTATAATCTTGGATAATTTTGGGCTTATCGAGGTAATGATCTATGTCCCCCTATTGTAATTGGATATTACATGTTGTAGTAGTTATACTTGAGTATATTATATGAGGATAGAAGATTGATAGAATTGAACTGTATTTACAGTAGACTTGTAGTATTATTGTGGGGCAGTGTTGTACACGTCCGGTTAGACGTGTAACCCCCCTTGGAGTTGTTGGCTTGGTAGATAGAGGAGGAGATTTATGTGGTTGCGGGGGGGGAGGTGCTGCCGAATTTTCCGTAGAATAAGGAACCTTGTACTTGGAAATATTCTACGAAGATATCGAGAGGTTGATAGACGTTTTGTGGCCTTTATAGGTTGAAATACTACGAGTAGCGTATTCTACTGGAAGGGTGGAAAAGGCTAGCGAGATTCTGATACTTTGGAGCTATTTGCTAATTGCCGATAATCGTCGCGGTATGTGAACCTCTTCCTATCTTTTCTAGCATGATTGTTGTGAACTATGTAGTACGGTGAAGCGTCGTGTGCTAAACGAGTTTTGGTTGGTTTAAAACATAAAGTGTTATAATAGCTTTATGGGAAGTTAGTTATAACGACTTTATGTAGGTAAAAGAATGGTTTATTGATTTTAGAAGTTAAGAGACTTGATCTTGAAAGATAATATTCTTGACTTAATTGACTTGATATGAATTTTTGTTAAAAAGTTGTGAAACCTCATTCGTGAGTAATGAGTACACAGTTTTAAAGAATAATGTTTCTTGATTTGGAAATGAGAATAAGTATCGAACAAACCAACTGCAGCGTTAATAAAGGAAAATGTATTGAAAATAATTAATTATATTAAAACCAGTAGAAACCTCCATCTGCATAGAAGCTAAAATAAGACAAAATTGTATTACATTTCCTAGATCATGGCTGCTTTAATAAGATTTTTATAAACAAGTATAACTACTCACACATAGGCATATGTTACGAAATTGTTTTAAAAGAGATTACGTTATTAAGTGATTAAGACTATGAACTATGAAATCTTTGAAAATAAGAGACTTGAGTATTTGAAATTATGCAACTTGAACTTTTGAAATGAATGTTGTTACTTGACTTTAAAAGGAAAGTGTGTTGGTTTTAAATAAAGGCATGGTAGTGTCTTAAATCTGTCTTAGAAGAGGGTTTAAATGTTATGGCGATTCTACCTCGAGTACCGTGAGATGGGCGAGACATGTATACCACCGATCCGACAGGAGTCCGTGAGATGGGCCGGGAATGTGACCATCTGATCCGACCAGAGTCAGTGAGATGGGCCAGGAATGTGACCATACGATCCGATGCGAGTGCGTGAGATGGGCCAGGGAATGTGACCATCTGATCCGACCAGCAGGAGTCCGTGAGATGGGCGGGAATGTGACCATCTGATTCCACGCCGAGTCCATGGGATGGCGAGACATGTTATCGTATCATCACGATTTATACCTAGGCTGCGGTGAGGAAGGAGTTCCACGGGCATGAGGATGACTTGGAGGCGTGAGTCACGACTTGACATGGCGCTTTTATGTAGTAAGCGTAGTTTGGTTATCATACATGTCTCGGGTTTTTATAGTATCGTGATTTCATTTCTGATATTTTGATTTCACATACTTGGTACCTGTTGTACTGACCTCCTTCGGGGGCTGCGTTCATGCCGCAGGTAGAGGTACACCGGTTGTTGATCCTCGCTCTTAGGATCACGGTTCTGCGTATTGGGAAGCTCCGTTTCTCCGGAGGCTTATCTTTTGGTATAGTCCCCTGTCATTGCAGGTACTTGTACATTCAGGGGTATGGCGGGGCCCTGTCCCGTCATAGTTGTTATAAAAACTCTTAGAGGTCTGTAGTACTGTTGTGGGCAGGGTTTGTAAAGGATGTAAATGTTCGGTTATATATATATACATAAAGGTGACCGTTTTGGTTAGCCTGTTTTCTTATGTTATATCTTGTTTCCTGTTTAAGTTTTTATTTCCGCTGATTTTCTCTGATGTTGTATCACTAGGGTGCCCGGGGTAAGGCACCAGTCACGGGCCCGAAGTCGGGTCGTGACAAAAGTGGTATCAGAACAGTTAATCCTCGGAAAGTGTCTACAGACCGTATCTAGTAGAGTCTTGATTATCGGCGTGTTGTGCACGCTTTATGTCGAGGAGGCTATAAGATATTTAGGATTAGTTTCCATTCTTCTCACTATGAGATCGTGCCTTAGAGGCGTGTTATAAGTTGGACTCCTCGGGCGTGTCGTATGTACGATTATGCCTCTGCGAAAGGCAACGAGCCAGGAGGGCAAGGCGGCGAAGGAGGCTGCGAATAGAACACGTAGGGTTCTGAGGGCATGATTATGATTAGGCGACAAAGAGAAAGTAAAGCGATGAATTCTGAGAGATATCTTTAGCCCTTAAGAGACTTGTTTATGTTGTCATGGTGGATACATGTTGAGTGTTGTTATACCCCGTAGTTCCAGGGTATGTATATGAGGACGTACGTACGAGAATACGAAATTAATATTGGAAAGTAAGAAAGATGTGATTTTTAAACGGAAAAGTTTAGGGTTTTGTGAAGGAAAAAGGTTCGTTGATGGGGTGGATTCCCAGATTTGGTATTTGGGCTTCTTGGATTATATTTGAATTATGAGATTTTATTTTCGGAATTGGTCACGTGGGACCACGGAGAAAATTCTACGGTTTTGTAGGGCCCACTTTGTTTTTGAGATTTTGGTATTTTGGATATTTTGGAAGGCGAAATATTTCGGACAGTAGAGGCGACACGTGTCACCCCATGTGGCACCTTGGCGAGTGGAGGGACAGTGGCTGGCAGCTTGTCCATGGCGAAATAGCGTTACACTTGGAGCCTATTTCGTTGGCCATGTGGTGTGGTGGGACCCACACACATGGCCCAATCTTGACCACACTTGCATAGATCTTGACCCTTGATTACTCTATAAATACCCCGCAGTTGAAGACTTATTATCGTCCAGCACTTAAGACTTTCCAGGCAAAATATCCCTCGCTGTAGTATTTTAGTCCCTCCACCACTTGTGTAGAAATACTTCAAGTATTGTAGTATAATCCCAAATACCTTAGCCTAATATCTCTAGTTGTATTCCAAAGTTATTTCAATACTAGGAGCCCAAAATACTACTTTATTCGATAGTCGCAAAGCGAAACCACTAGAAAAATCTTCGTAGCTTGGTTGAAGTGTTAAGAGAAGTTGTTTATAAACTTCTAAGGGTTGCTTGGGCGTTGGAGTGTAAGGATTTGGAGCTAAGCGTTGCTCGGGATCGACTTATAATCTTGGATAATTTTGGGCTTATCGAGGTAATGATCTATGTCCCTATTGTAATTGGATATTACGTATGTTGTAGTAGTTATACTTGAGTATATTATATGAGGATAGAAGATTGATAGAATTGAGTGTATTTACATTGGTGTATTCTGATGAACTTGTAGTATTATTGTGGGGCAGTGTTGTACACTTCCGGTTAGACGTGTAACCCCCCTTGGAGTTGTTGGCTTGGTAGATAGAGGAGGAGATTTATTTGGTTGCGGGGAGGTCTTGCGAATTTTAGTAGAATAAGGAACCTTGTACTTGGAAATATTCTACGAAGATATCGAGAGGTTGATAGGCGTTTTGTGGCCTTTATAGGTTGAAATACTACAGTAGCGTATTCTCTTGGAAGGGTGGAAAAGGCTAGCGGGTTCTGATACTTTGGAGCTATTTGCTAATTGGAGATGTCGTGCGAGGTATGTGAACCTCTTCCTATCTTTTCTAGCATGATTGTTGTGAACTATGTAGTGCGGTGAGCGTCGTGTGCTAAGCGAGTTTTGGTTGGTTTAAAACATAAAGTGTTATAATAGCTTTATGGGAAGTTAGTTATAACGACTTTATGTAGGTAAAAGAATGGTTTATTGATTTTAGAAGTTAAGAGACTTGATCTTGAAAGATAATATTCTTGACTTAATTGACTTGATATGAATTTTTGTTAAAAAGTTGTGAAACCTCATTCGTGAGTAATGAGTACACAGTTTTAAAGAATAATGTTTCTTGATTTGGAAATGAGAATAAGTATCGAACAAACCACTGCAACGTTAATAAAGGAAAATGTATTGAAAATAATTAATTATATTAAAACCAGTAGAAACCTCCATCTGCATAGAAGCTAAAATAAGACAAAATTGTATTACATTTCTAGATCATGTTTGCTTTAATAAGATTTTTATAAACAAGTATAACTACTCACACATAGGCATATGTTCGCAAATTATTTTAAAAGAGATTCGTTATTAAGTGATTAAGACTATGAACTATGAAATCTTTGAAAATAAGAGACTTGAGTATTTGAAATTATGCAACTTGAACTTTTGGAAATGAATGTTGTTACTTGACTTTAAAAAGGGAAAGTGTGTTGGTTTTAAATAAAGGCATGGTAGTGTCTTAAATCTGTCTTAGAAGAGGGTTTAAATGTTATGGCCGATTCTACCTCGAGTACCATGAGATGGGCGAGACATGTATACCACCGATCAGGCACGAGTCAGTGAGATGGGCCAGGAATGTGACCATCTGATCCGACAGAGTCAGTGAGATGGGCCAGGAATGTGACCATACGATCCGATCAGGAGTGCGTGAGATGGGCCGGGAATGTGACCATACGATCCGGCAGGAGTCCATGAGATGGGCGGGAATGTGACCATCTGATTCCACGCCGAGTCCGTAGGATGGGCGAGACATGTTATCGTATCATACGATTTATACCTAGGCTGGCGGTGAGGAAGGAGTTCCACGGGCGTGAGGATGACTTGGAGGCGTGAGTCCACGACTTGACATGGCGCTTTTATGTAGTAAGCGTAGTTTGGTTATCATACGTGTCTCGGGTTTTTATAGTATCGTGATTTCATTCTGATATTTTGATTTCACATACTTGGTACTGTTATGCGACCTCCTTGAGGCTGCGTTCATGCCGCAGGTAGAGGTACACCGGTTGTTGATCCTCGCTCTTAGGATCACGGTTCTGCGTATTGGGAAGCTCCGTTTCTCCGGAGGCTTATCTTTTGGTATAGTCCCCTGTCATTGCAGGTACTTGTACATTCAGGGGTATGGCGGGGCCCTGTCCCGTCATAGTTGTTATAAAAACTCTTAGAGGTCTGTAGTACTGTTGTGGGCAGGGTTTGTAAAGGATGTAAATGTTCGGTTATATATATATACATAAAGGTGACCGTTTTGGTTAGCCTGTTTTCTTATGTTATATCTTGTTTCCTGTTTAAGTTTTATTTAGCTAATTTTCTCGATGTTGTATCACTAGGGTGCAGGGTAAGGCACGATCCAGGCCGAGTCGAATCGTGACAAAAGTGGTATCGAGCAGTTAATCCTCGGAAAGTGTCTGAACCGTATCTAGTAGAGTCTTGATTATCGGCGTGTTGTGCACGCTTTATGTCGAGGAGGCTCTGAATATTTAAGATTAGTTTCCATTCTTCTCACTATGAGATCGTGCCTTAGAGCGTGTTATAAGTTGGACTCCTCGGGCGTGTCGTATGTACCAGTTATGCCTCTGCGAAAGGCAACCAGAGCCCAGGAGGGCAAGGCAGCAGAGGGAGCTGCGAATAGAGCACATAGGGTTCCAAGGGCATGATTATGATTAGAGCGACAAAGAGAAAGTAAAGCGATGAATTCTGAGAGATATCTTTAGCCCTTAGAGACTTGTTTATGTTGTCATGGTGGATACATGTTGAGTGTTGTTATACCGTAGTTCGAGGTATGTATATGAGGGCGTGCGTGCGAGAATCTGACGATAATATTGGAAAGAAAGAAAGATGTGATTTTTCGCGGAAAAGTTTAGGGTTTTGTGAAGGAAAAGGTTCGTTGATGGGAATTGGATTCCCAGTTTGGTATTTGGGCTTCTTGGATTATATTTGAATTATGAGATTTTATTTTGGAATTGGTCACGTGGGACCAGCGGGAGAAAATTCTGGTTTTATGGGGCCAGCTTTGTTTTTGAGATTTTGGTATTTTGGATATTTTGGAAGGCGAAATATGTCGGACAGTAGAGGCGACACGTGTCACCATGTGGCACCTTGGCGGGTGGAGGACAGTGGCTGGCAGCTGTCCTTGGCGAAATAGCCATTACACTTGGAGCCTATTTTCGTTGGCCATGTGGTGTGGTGGGACCCACACACACATGGCCCAATCTTGACCACACACTTGCATAGATCTTGACCCTTGATTACTCTATAAATACCCCGCAGTTGAAGACTTATTATCATCCCGCACTTAAGACTTTCGAGGCAAAATATCCCCTCCCTTTGTAGTATTTTCGTCCCCCTCCACCACTTGTGTAGAAATACTTCAAGTATTGTAGTATAATCCCAAATACCTTAGCCTAATATCTCTAGTTGTATTCCAAAGTTATTTCAATACTAGGAGCCCAAAAATACTACTTTATTCCAATAGTCATGGCGAAACCACAGAAAAATCTTCATAGCTTGGTTGAAGTGTTAAGAGAAGTTGTTTATAAACTTCTAAGGGTTGCTTGGAGCGCGTTGGAGTGTAAGGATTTGGAGCTAAACGTTGCTCAGGATCGACTTATAATCTTGGATAATTTTGGGCTTATCGAGGTAATGATCTATGTCCCCCTATTGTAATTGGATATTACATGTTGTAGTAGTTATACTTGAGTATATTATATGAGGATAGAAGATTGATAGAATTGAACTGTATTTACATTGAATTTGTATTCTGATGAACTTGTAGTATTATTGTGGGGCGATGTTGTACACGTCAGGTTAGGCGATGTAACCAGCAGAGTTGTTGGCTTGGTAGATAGAGGAGAGATTTATGTGGTTGCGGGGAGAGTCTTTGCGAATTTTAGTAGAATAAGGAACCTTGTACTTGGAAATATTCTCACGAAGATATCGAGAGGTTGATAGGCGTTTTGTGGCCTTTATAGGTTGAAATACTACAGTGGCGTATTCTCTTGGAAGGGTGGAAAAGGCTAGCGAGATTCTGATACTTTGGAGCTATTTGCTAATTAGATAATCGTCGCGAGGTATGTGAACCTCTTATATCTTTTCTAGCATGATTGTTGTGAACTATGTAATGCGGTGAGCGTCGTGTGCTAAGCGAGTTTTGGTTGGTTTAAAACATAAAGTGTTATAATAGCTTTATGGGAAGTTAGTTATAACGACTTTATGTAGGTAAAAGAATGGTTTATTGATTTTAGAAGTTAAGAGACTTGATCTTGAAAGATAATATTCTTGACTTAATTGACTTGATATGAATTTTTGTTAAAAAGTTGTGAAACCTCATTAAGTGAGTAATGAGTACAGTTTTAAAGAATAATGTTTTACTGATTTCGGAAATGAGAATAAGTATCGAACAAACCACTGCAACGTTTAATAAAGGAAAATGTATTGAAAATAATTAATTATATTAAAACAGTAGAAAACCTCCATCTGCATAGAGCTAAAATAAGACAAAATTGTATTACATTTCCTAGATCATGCATTTGCTTTAATAAGATTTTTATAAACAAGTATAACTACTCACACATAGGCATATGTTACGCAAATTGTTTTAAAAGAGATTACGTTATTAAGTGATTAAGACTATGAACTATGAAATCTTTCGAAAATAAGAGACTTGAGTATTTGAAATTATGCAACTTGAACTTTTGGAAAAGAATGTTGTTACTTGACTTTAAAAAGGGAAAGTGTGTTGGTTTTAAATAAAGGCATGGTAGTGTCTTAAATCTGTCTTAGAAGAGGGTTTAAATGTTATGGCGATTCTACCTCGAGTACCGTGAGATGGTAGAGACATGTATACCACCCGATCCGACAGAAGTCAGTGAGATGGGAGAATGTGACCATCTGATCCGACACCGAGTCAGTGAGATGGGCCGGGAATGTGACCATACGATCCGATCACAGGAGTGCGTGAGATGGGCCGGGAATGTGACCATCTGATCCGACACCAAGTCAGTGAGATGGATCGGGAATGTGACCATCTGATCCGACAGAGTCAGTGAGATGGGCCGGGAATGTGACCATCTGATCCGACCAGAGTCAGTGAGATGGACCGGGAATGTGACCATGCGATTCCACCTCGAGTCCCGTAGGATGGGCGAGACATGTTATCGTATCACCACGATTTATACCTAGGCTGGCGGTGAGGAAGGAGTTCCAGGCGTGAGGATGACTTTGAGGCGTGAGTCACGACATGATATATGGCTTTTATGTTGTGAGCGATGATCGGTTATCATACATGTCTCTGTTTTATTTAGGTTGTGATTTCATTTCTGATATTTTCGATTTCACATACTTGGTACTGTTGTCTTGACCTCCTTGAGGCTGCGTTCATCTGCATGGTAGAGTACGTCGGTTGTGGATCCTCGCTCATGAGATCACGATTCAGGGTTTGGGAAGCTCCATTTCTCCGGAGGCTTATCTTTGGTATAGTCCCCTGTCATTGTAAGTACTTGTACATTCAGGGGTATGGCGGGGCCCTGTCCCGTCATAGTCATGGTTATACTCTTAGAGGTCTGTAGTACTATTGTGGGCAGGGTTTGTAGAGGATGTAACTGTTCGGTTATATATATATACATGAAGGTGACCGTTTTGGTTAGCCTGTTTTCTTATGTTATATCTTGTTTCCTGTTTAAGTTTTTATTTCCGCTGATTTTCTCTGATGTTGTATCACTAGGGTGCCCGGGGTAAGGCACCAGTCACGGGCCCGAAGTCGGGTCGTGACAAAAAAGTGGTATCAGAGCAGTTAATCCTCGGAAAGTGTCTACAGACCGTATCTAGTAGAGTCTTGATTATCGGTGTGTTGTGCACCACACCTATAATCAGGAGGCTGCAGGATATTTAGGATTGGTTTCCATTCTTCTCATTCTGAGATCGTGCCTTAGATCTGTGTTATGAGTTGGACTCCCTCTGACGTATTCTTATGTGCCAGTTATGCCTTCATGCAAGGCAATCAGGGCCCAGAAGGGCAAGGCAGCAGAGGGAGCTGCAAGTAGAGTAGCGGCGGTCTCACGAGGCCACGCGGCTTTGAGACGTCGGACCGCGGCAAGAGCAGAGGAGATGGGTTACAAGGAGATGGCGATTATTGTCGGGATAGTGGCAAGGCACGAGGATAAATTTGGATCACGGCAATTCGATGCCGGTAGTACCGTAGTTCACGAGATCGGATAGTTTAAGACTACGGGACTTTACGAGTTGCGGCTTCGCGAGTTTTATGGGTCGAGGCACGAGGATGATCGCGAGAGTTCATCCAGCAGTCTGACGGATCATGATAGTGATCAAGGCTTGAGACCGAGTCGGTGGTCTTAGGTTCGCATCGGTGCGTGATCTGCGATCGTGGTTTGGTCGTGGGAGCTGTCGGGAGCATGCACCTCGGCTATTTGGGGCGAGTTCTCGGAGGCATTTCTCGGCCACTTCGCCTCGCGGATGAGGAGAACGCAGGGCAATTTACGATCTTTGAAGACGAGAGGCGTGCGGTTCGGGAATACAACGTGGAGTTCGACTCATTGGCTCGGTATGTCCCGCATTAGTAGGCGATATGGAGGGCGAGTGCACGCGTCACGGGCTCGATGACTACTTAGCGAGAGCTTGTTGGTGTAGCTCTTGTAGGGCATGGACATTGCCCGCATGCAAGCTTATGCACTTGGATGTGAGGCGGAGAGTCGGCGGAATGGCGAGATCGGCGAAGAGGGCGAGCAGCGAGGTCCTTTGGTAACTTTAGGCGGATCGCCTCGGCGACATGCTAGTTATGCACCTCCGCCCGATGCAGTGGTCCTCCATAGTCTTGGGGCGTTAGGGGTATTCGGGGCTGGTCGAGCTCGAGGGCTTAGTTCCGCAGATATCTGAGGTTAGCGGCGGATTCATGTCCCCTCGGTGTGCGCGATGGCGGCGTCATCGGGAATGTCGTCTTTTGCGGTGCTTGTTTCACTGCGGCCGTCGAGCCATGTGACGGCATCTAGTAGGAGGATACATGCGAGAATAACGCAGCCTCTGCGGTCGATGGCGAGTTCATCGCCTTCTATAGCTATGCGCCCGGCAGGGCAGGATTATGATTAGAGCGACGAAGGGAAAGTGAGGCAGTTAATACAGGTATATTATTACCCCTCTAGAGATTTTTATGTGTGATAAGATGAGTATATTTTAAGTGTTATGTTCTGATAGCATTGCGTAAATTGTGATTAGAAAACCTGGTTAGTTGAAAAGGTAAGATTGGGGACAGGGAAATTGTGAGCTTTAGAATATTATACGTGGAGACCTTAGATGCGAGGCCGTTATGAGTAAAAATTTTTGTTTACGATTGACCTTTGTCGGAGTGCATAGTATACGTTGGGTATAATTGTGGGATAAGTCCCTGAGTGGTGTGAATTATAAGAGGGTAGTTGAGCTAAGAAGACCATTAGGTTTTCGTGACTTGATTAGTGAGATTGTTCCGGATTAGGGAACGAGAGAGTTTGGCACGAAATGGGTCGGGTTGAGGTAAGGTCGCGGGTCAACCGCGGCCGGTTTAGGGTAGGTCGATTTGTGGTGGTCGCTTTGTGATAGGGTCACGAGGGTGCTAGGACCAAGTTATTTACACCGTATTTGCGGGACATGTTTTAGAGCGTGCGTAGAACTTCGCGATGTTAAGATTTGAGACTTGTAAAAATTTATCGGAATTATGAAATTGTCGAAAAACGTATTATTGTGACGAATGGGAGGGCGACACGTGTCACCCCCCCTTTAGTGAGCTTGGACGAAAAATGCCATGGACAAAAGGGTCATTTGACCTTTGGTAGGATGATTAAGTCTTGCAAGTGTGAGCTTGAGAAAGTTGACTTGGTCAAGGACCATGAGCTTGATATTTAAATAAGAGCTCATCCAAACCACCCATTTGTTTGCATCTTGACCCTCCACGTCCCTATATAATACTAGTAGTAGCAAGACATTGTCCAAACACTTAGAAAATTTTCACAAAATTTGAAGAGCTCTATCTTTGCTCTCGGGTTCATGGCACTTGAAAAGAATTTTTTTTTTGTTTCTTGTCCTATAAGCTCCACACTTTAAACCAAGGTTCTTGAGTGTATTGTAAGCATATCTCAATAGAAAAATCTCGGAAAAATATAGTTTTCGGGTTAGTCGCAAAGTGAAAACCTAGTTGTTTTCTAGGTTTTGGATTGGAAGTTTGAAGGAAAGTTGTTGGTATGGTTCTAAAGGTCTCAACTAGTGGATTGAAGTATCTTGAAGAGACTCTAAGTTGCTAAGAAGCGACTTCGTATTTGGAGTTGGATTGAGATTCGTTGAGGTATAATCTTGTCTCTTAATAGTGTTACAAGATTATATATATATTGTTGTTGTTAGCTTTACATGTTGCTAGCATGAAGTATAGGTGTTGAAGTTTATAAGTGTTATGGATTGCTTGTAGCCTTAGAATTCGAAATGTAATGTAAGCCATGTGAAGTTGGATTACAAATTGGTCGTTTATTTGAATCGTCGCATGTTAATTACTTGGAGATTATAGTAGTTATAATCGTTTGCGACTTGATATCATGTTAGGCTAATAACTTGGATTGAAATGGAAATTGGATAAGAATTGATGTTGTAGTACTTCAAGTTAGCCGAATTGGCCTAGTAAGTTGTATTAATTTGATATCGTTTGTGGGCGGAATTTTACGTCTAGTAGTGTAATCCCTATTGTTGATTGCATTGTTTGGGCCTTAAATGTGGCGTGTTTGGTTATTGTATTCGGCCTTGAAAAGGCGGCTAAGTGAGTAGAAACAAAGGAGGTCTTTGTCAGATTTTCCGTAGAATTTAGTGACTTAGCACTTAGAATATACTACGTTTGAAGTAAGAGGTTAATGGGCGTATTGTGACCATTATAGGTTGAAGTACTAAGTATAGCGTATCTACTTGAAGGATGGATTAGCTATCAAGATTGAAATCTTTGGAGCATTTTGCTCTTGTCGATGTCGTCGCGAGGTATGTGAACCTTTTCCTTCCTTTGGCATGATTCTATGTATGGAATATCTGGTGGTATCATTTCATGTTTCCTTACTCTTAGAAGTTAAGAGGTAGTTGTGTGATTTACTCTATGTAGAACTTTCTATCTTTTGAGCATGACTAGTTGCATTATGTAGTGCGGTAGGCGTACCACCTTGATGTCCTTTACTAGTTCTATAAATAGCCAAGTCGGGTGAGTTAGGAGATTAACTCACTTCTTTGAAAGTATTAAGGATGTCTAATGTTTTATTAAAGTTAAGGGACTTGAAGAGTTTTAAAGTATGTGATACTTGTTCCGTTTTAAACGTATAAGTCCCTTGGATAGGAAATTATATTTTGGCTAAGGTATAAAGTGAATATAACGACTTTATGGGAAGTTGGTTATATTTGTTTTATGGAAAGACAAATGACTTGATTTCTTAAGGTTAAGAGACTTTATTTTTTAGGTTAGGAGACTTGATTCTTAAAGGAAGAAATGAATTGATTTACTTGATTTACAAGTATAGAATACTCTATTTGGAAAGACGTGATTTCTAAAGTTAAGAAACTTGTTTTCTTGAAAGTTAAGAGACTAATTGTATTTTTAAAGGTTAAGAGAATTGATTTGAAAGTATTTAATACTTGGTTTTAAAAAGTATAAGTCTCTTGGTTATAAAAGGAATGAGTTTGTCTAAAACCATAAAGGGTTATAACGGCTTTATGGGAAGTTGGTTATAACGGCTTTATGGAAGGTTAAGAGAATGGTTTTCTCTAATAAGGTAAGCAAAGAAATAACTTGATTTAAGGAAGGGCAATTTGATTTAAAGGTATCACTTGCTTAAAGTTTTTAAGAATGAAGTCACTTGATTTAGAAGCCGGTAAATGTATCTCTAAAAAGGTATCGTGACTTGTTTTGAAGGTAGATATGACTTGATAGTACGGTAGTTAGTATCTTGGAAGTTTTATTTGAAAAAAGAGTCTTTCTAAAGGAGTAGAGGTGCGTAGTACTTGGGGTTAAATTCCCGGATTTTTATGTGAGAAACGGAAGTGCCATGAGTTTATAAAAATGGAAGTCTAAAGGTTTAATGAACTTGCCGGTGTTTGCTTGTGATAGATTTAAGTGCAAGTATTATATGTTACGTTGTCGTGACTCTCAGTTGGAGAAGTCGGTTTGTCTTGTTATAAGTTTACTTGGAGCGTGCAAGCGGTGATGTGGGATTCCACGGGTATGCTTATTATGATTGATCCTTGGACATGCTTATACGATGTAGGATTAGGGGCATGTGACGAGGATGCGGGTTAGATGCGGAAATTTTATTAGACGTCTGAAGCGGTGGCGGGGATTCCGCAGGTATGCTTCCATTGTGATTGATCTTGGCCATGCTTATCGATAAGGGATGTCGGGGCATGCGGCGGGATGCGGGTTAGATGCGCGTGTTTTATTACTCCGTAGCGTGCTTATACAATGTGGGATTAGGGGTATGCGACCGTGTTATATTATTACTCCGTGGGCTAGCTCCGGCGAAGACTGCGCTCACGATGAGGATCAGAGGCACGTTATGGCCATGCTTATACAATGTGGGATTAGGGGCATGCGGCGCGTTATATATATATATATGTGTGTGTTGTGTATGCGCCCGGCGGTGAGATGGGATGCCACGGGCGCGTCACGTGGTTATATGTTACACCTAATTGCAGCGATGATGTGGGATTCCAGGCGGGAGATATATATATATATGTTGTGTATGTATGCAAGCGGTGAGGTGGGATGCCAGGCGCGTCACGTGGTTATATTTTACACTTATAGGTGTCGGCGATGATGGGGATTCCACGGACGCGCTTTGATATTTGTGTAACTTGATCGCGTCCCAGTTAGGCGGGTAGTATATCGTCCTCCGTATGGGCGGATTATGTTATGAAAGTTAAGTAAGTTATATGGTAATGAACTTAATGATTTTCCTAATCATGTACATAAGAATGTGACTATAACTTTTATTGAAAAATGGGAAAAGATAATAAGTGCGATTAAGTTCATAAGAGAGTAATGACACGGCGGGGATCGGTATGTACTTTTATACTTGTCCCTGTCACTCTTTTACTGATTATGATCATTTCTTGTGCGTTATTTACATTCCATATTAATTTTTGTTATGCGGCCCCCTTGAGGCTACGTTAAATGCCATGAGTTTAGGTACCAGGTTGGTGATCCTTGCTCTTAGGATCTCGGTTGATTTGGGAAAAAGCTCCATTTGCTCGGAGGCTTATCTCTTGATGCAGTTTTCCACGAGGTTGTAGATTCATGTATATTCAGGGGTATGGCGGGGCCTGTCCGCCATAGTTATTATGTTAAAACTCTTAGAAGTGCAGTAGTCACATGTGTGGGTCAATCATGTAAGGAAAGGGAAATGCTTGCCGGTTGTATTTATATGTCGGGAAGGTAGCTCTGTCGGCTAACTTTGTTGTTTTATACTATTGTTTTATTTTATAAGTTTCATGTATGTTCCGCTGATTTTCTCTGATGTATATCTGTAAGGGTGCCCAGGTAGGGCACCAGTC
Organism: Przewalskia tangutica; assembly: GCA_029844215.1. Classification (NCBI taxonomy): domain Eukaryota; kingdom Viridiplantae; phylum Streptophyta; class Magnoliopsida; order Solanales; family Solanaceae; genus Przewalskia; species Przewalskia tangutica. Next base: position 127,385 of record JAQGDG010000196.1, on the reverse strand, counting down.
GCGGGCCCGGGGTCGGGTCGTGACACAAGTCTAGGTAGACATCATACGGGTTCGTGGATGCGTTCGACCAGAATCGGTTCGTGAAGGCCGGGAATGGCCTTAGAGGAAATTGAAGCTAGTGAGATGACCAAGTTTGGAGGTAGTGACTCCAAAGTTTTGGAAACTGAAGCGATGACTAAAGTGTGGTACGTATATTAGAAAGAGTTCGGGTGTCTGCGAGAAGAATGCAGCGAGTAAGAAAAGGAGCGAACATGTGTTATGAGAACGGAAATGATCATTTCTTTTGTGAAGTGAAGATGCGATGGGAGTATCCTTTAGACCATGGGTGAGAGCTTTTTTTTTGGTGATGTTAGAGGCGATTCCTCGTTGGCTTGGATTTGAGTTTTGCGCACATGTTATATTACGGCGTTGGTGGCGTGATCGGTTTTGTAAGTGTAGTAGTGGAGACTATCTGCGCGTATGCGTTGGAGACTTAGAAGGAACATTCGGGACGAATGTTTCTAAGGAAGAATGTTATACCCGTAGTTCGAGTATGTATGTGAGGGCGTGCGTGCGAGAATATGGCGATAATATTGGAAAGAAAGAAAGATGTGATTTTCGCGGAAAAGATTCAGGGTTTTGTGAAGGAAAAAGTTTCTTTGATGGGAATTGGATTCCCAGATTTCGTATATGGGCTTCTTGGATTATATTAGAATTATTAGATTTTATTTTCGGAAATGGTCAAGTGGGACCCACGGGAGAAAATTCTACGGTTTTGTAGCCCAGCTTTGTTTTTGAGATTTTCGGTATTTTGGATATTTCGGAAGGCGAATATTTTAGGCAGTGAGGCGACACGTGTCACCCAATGTGGCACCTTGGCGGGTGGAGGGACAGTGGCTAGGCGAAATAGCCGTTACACTTGGAGCCTATTTTAGTTGGCCATGTGGTGTGGTGGGACCACACACATGGACCAACCATGACAACACACTTGCATAGATATTGACCCTTGAGTTCTCTATAAAAACCCCCTTAGATGAAGACTTATTATCATACCACACTTAAGACTTTCCAAGGCAAAATATCCCCTCCCTTTGTAGTATTTTCGTCCCCCTCCCCCACTTGTGTATAAATACTTCAAGTATTGTAGTATAATCCCAAATACCTTAGCCTAGTATCTCTAGTTGTATTCCAAAGTTATTTCAATACTAGGAGCCCGAAAATACTACTTTCTTCCAATAGTCATGCGAAACCCTAGAAAAATCTTCATAGCTTGGTTGAAGTGTTAAGAGAAGTTGTTTAGAAACTTCTAAGGGTTGCTTGGAGCGGGTTGGAGCGTAAGGATTTGGAGCTAAACTTTGTTCAGAATCGACTTATAATCTTGGATAATTTTGGGCTTATCGAGGTAATGATCTATGTCCCCCTATTGTAATTGGATATTACAGGTTGTAGTAGTTATACTTGAGTATATTATATGAGGATAGAAGATTGATAGAATTGTTGTATTTACATTGGGTGTATTCTGATAGACTTGTAGTATTATTATGGGGCGATGTTGTACACGTCAGGTTAGGCGATGTAACCCCCTTGGAGTTGTTGGCTTGGTAGCGGGCATTGATAGAGGAGGAGATTTATGTGGTTGCGGGGGGGAGGTGCTGCCGAATTTTCCGTAGAATAAGGAACCTTGTACTTGGAAATATTCTACGAAGATATCGAGAGGTTGATAGACGTTTTGTGGTCTTTATATGTTGAAATACTACGAGTAGCATATTCTTTGGTATACCGCGATCCGACAGGAGTGCGTGAGATGGATCGGGAATGTGACCATGCGATCCGACAGAGTCAGTGAGATAGGCGGGAATGTGACCATCTGATCAGGCAGAGTCAGTGAGATGGGCCGAGAATGTGACCATACGATTCGACAGTGCAGTGAGATGGGCGGGAATGTGACCATCACGATCCGACAGCAGTCAGTGAGATCGGCCAGGGAATGTGACCATGCGATTCCACCTCGAGTCCCGTGGGATGGGCGAGACATGTTATCGTATCACCACGATTTATACCTAGGCTGGGCGGTGAGGAAGGAGTTCCACGGGCGTGAGGATCACTTTGAGGCGTGAGTCCACGACGTGACATATTGCTTTTATGTTGTGAGCGTAGATGCGGTTATCATACATGTCTCCTGTTTTATTTTAGACTGTTGTGATTTCATTTATAGTATTTTCAGTTTCACATACTTGGTACTGTTATGCTTGACCTCGCCGAGCTGCGTTCATCTGCGAGTAGAAGTGCATCGGTTGTGGATCTCGCTCATAGGATCCTGATTCGTGGTTTGGGAAGCTCCGTTTCTCCGGAGGCTTATCTTTGGTATAGTCCCCTGTCATTGTAAGTACTTGTACATTCAGGGGTATGGCGGGGCCCTGTCCCGTCATAGTCATGGTTATACTCTTAGAGGTCTGTAGTACTATTATGGGCAGGGTTTGTAGAGGATGTAACTGTTCGGTTATATATATATACATGAATGTGACCGTTTTGGTTAGCCTGTTTTCTTATGTTATATCTTGTTTCCTGTTTAAGTTTTTATTTCCACTGATTTTCTCTGATGTTGTATCACTAGGGTGCCCGGGGTAAGGCACCAGTCACGGGCCCGAAGTCGGGTCGGACAAGTGCGATGTACGGATAGCATTGTGTTAATTGTGAATTAGGAAACATGGGTAGTTGAAAAGAGGAGTATGGGGACGTGGAAGGTGTGAGCCTTAGAATTTATAACAGGTAGGACCTTGGATGCAAGGCCGTCTTGAGTGGATGATTTTACGGTTGGTCTTTGTCGAAGTACTTGGTATGCGTGATTTATATTGCGGGATAATTCCATGGGTAGTGTGAGATGGAAGTGGTAGCTTTCATGACGTGAATTATATGGAAGTGGTAGATTTCATGACGTGAATTAGTAAGATTGTTCCGGATCGGGAGCAGAGAGTTTGTGAGCGGTGGGTCGGGTTGAGGCCATATTGCGGGTCAACCCGCAGCCCGGAGTGAGGTGGGATCAGTTCGAGGTGGTACCGCAAGGTGGTAGGGTCGCGAGGGTGCTAGGCCCAAGTTTAGGTAACCATCGCACAAGTTCGCGGATGTGTTCGACTAGAATCAGATCGTGAAGGCCGGGAATGGCCTTGAAGGAATTTGAGGGTAATAAGATGACCAAGTTTGGAGGTAGTGACTCCCAGGTTTTGGAAACTGAAGTGATGACGGAAATATGGTATGTGTACTAGAAAGAGTTCGGGTGTACGAGAAAGGTACGACGAGTAAGAAAGGAAGCGAACATGGGTTATGAGAACGGAAAGTGATCATTTATGTAAAGTGAAGGTGCGAAAAGAGTATCCTTTGGACCAGGAGTGAGAGTTAGTGTTGTTTTACATCTTAGAGGTGATTCCTCGTTGGCTTGGATTTGGGTTTCGCGCGTATGTGATATTATGGCCATGTGTGGCATAATTTGTTTCGTAAGTATAGTAGTGAAGACTATACCGGCGCATGTATGTTTGGAGACTTAGAAGGAACATTCGGGACGAATGTTTCTAAGGGGGGAAGAATGTTACACCCCGTAGTTCCAGGGTATGTATGTGAGGGCGTGCGTGCGAGAATACGGCGATAACATTGGAAAGAAAGAAAGATGTGATTTTTAGCGGAAAAGTTTAGGGTTTTGTGAAGGAAAAAGGTTCGTTAATGGGGTGGATTCCCAGTTTGGTATTTGGGCTTCTTGGATTATATTAGAATTATGAGATTTTATTTTGGAAATGGTCGTGGGACCCACGGGAGAAATTTATGGTTTTGTGGGGCCCACTTTGTTTTGAGATTTCGGTATTTTGGATATTTCGGAAGGCGAAATATTTTGGGCCAGTAGGGGTGACATGTGTCACGCCCGTGTAACTGAGTTGGCGAATTGGCTTGACAAGTGTCCCTTGGCCGAAATGGGCCAACGTGTGGCAAGCCACTGTCTTCATCTTTGGGTAGCCATTTGGAGGTGGGACCCGCACACTTGTCCCAGATCTCACCTTGCACGCCTTGATCTTGACCATTGATTTCTCTATAAATACCCGTAAATGCAAGACTTATTCTTCGTAGGCACTTAGATTTTCCAAGGCAAAACTCCTCCACTTTCGCGTGAGTGTTACACCGTAGTTCGGGGTATGTATTTGGGGGCGTGCGTGCGAGAATACGACATTTAAATTAAAAGGAAGAAAGATGTGATTTTTCGACGGAAAAGTTTCCGGATTTTATGAAGGAAAAAGGTTTATTATTGAGGATTGGATTCTCAACTTTGGTATTTAAGACTTTAAGAAGTTTTAAGAATTATGAAATTTTATTTCCGAAATTGGTCACGTGGGGCCCACGGGAGAATTCTGGTTTTGTAGGGCCAGCTTTATTTTGGATATTTTGGAAGATGAAATATTTTGGGCGAGTAGGGGCGACACGTGTCACCCCGTGTAGCCATGTTGGCGAATGATTGGTGGACAAGTGTTGGGCGTTTTTGGTGGACAAGTGGCGAGCCACTTGTCCCGTTTGTGGTGGACATATGTCTGAGGTTGTGGTGGACATTTGGTTGGAAGACTCCACTCCCACATGGACCAAATCCTCGCGTACAACTTGATTTGATCTAGCCATTGATTTCTCTATAAATACCCCCTTGTTTGCAAGACTTATTAAATCCTCGCGAAATAATTTCGAAGGAAAAATTATCCCTCCCTCCTTAGTGTAATTCTCGTACAAAAACCCCCCCCCCCCCCTTAGTGTAGAAAAATTCTTCAAGTGTTGTTGTTATTCCAAATACCTTAGCCTAAATCTCTTGTAGTATTCCAAAGTTATCTGACATAAGAGCAGGAAATACTACTTTATTTCAATAGTCGCAAAATGAAACCCTAGGAAAATCTTCATAGTTGGTTGAAGTGTTAAGAGAAGTTGTTTAGAAACTTCTAAGGGTTGCTTGAAGCGGGTTGGAGCGTAAGAAATTGGAGCTAAGCATTGCTCAGGATCGACTTTTTAATCTTGGATAATTTTGGGCTTATCGAGGTAATGATCTTTGTCCCCCTATTGTAATTGGATATTACATATTGTAGTAGTTTAGAATTGTGTATAAGATATTTTGGAAGGATGATTATAAAGAATTGAACTGTATTTACATTGGGTGTATTCTGATAGACTTGTAGTATTATTGTGGGGCGATGTTGTACACGTCAGGTTAGGCGATGTAACCCGCAGGTTGTTGGCTTAGTAGCGGGCCTTGATAGAGGAGAGATTTATGTAGTTACGGGGAGGTCTTTGCGAATTTTTAGTAGAATAAGGAACCTTGTACTTTGAATTGTGCTACAAAGAGATCGAGAAGTTGATAGGCGTTTTATGGCCATTATAGGTGGAAGTACTACAGTGGCGTATTCTCTTTGGAATGGTGGAAAAGGCTAGCAAGGTTATAGTACTTGGAGCATTTTGCTAATTATCGATAATCGTCGCGAGGTATGTGAACCTCTTCCTATCTTTTCTAGCATGATTGTTGTGAACTATGAATGCGGTAGGCGTCACGTGTGCTAAGCAATTTGGTTGGTTTAAAACATAAAATGTTATAACGGCTTTATGGGAAGTTTGTTATAACAACTTTATGTAGGTAAAGAAATGGTTTGTGGTTTTTAAAAGATAAGAGACTTGACTTATAAATGACTTGATGTGAAATATTAAGGACTTGGTTTGTGTTAAAAAGTTGTGAAACCGCTTTTATGAGAAATGGGTAATTGAGTTTTAAAAGGAATAAGTTATATTGATTTCGGAAATGAGAATAAGTGTCGAACAAACCACTGCAGCGTTAATAACGGAAAATGTATTGACTAATTAATTATTATTAAAACAAGTAGAAACCTCCATCTGCATAGAAGCTAAGATAAGACAAAATTGTATTACATTTCCTAGATCATGGCTGCTTTAATAAGATCATTAATAACAAGTATTGATTTTTCTTAAATTCCAAAGTAAGGAACTTGATTTCTAAAAGAAAGGAGATTTGAGGAATTAAAGTGTTTTGGTTTAAAAGGAAGGCATGGTTTTGTCTTAAAATGGTTTAAAAAGGAAGACATGGTTTTGTCTTAAAATGGTTTAAAAAGAAGGCATGATTTTGTCTTAAATTGGTTTAAAAAGTGTAAAGTACTTGATTTAAACATGAACGTGTTTGGTACTACGGATAATAGTAGCGAGTTGTTTTTACGTAAAAAGAGATCTTTTTGAAAAGATTAATGTACGTAGTACTTTAGGGTTAAAACTCGGATTGTTGGCATAAAATGGTGAATCAATTACATGTTAATGAAAGTCTAAAAGTATGTTGAACTTGCCTATGCTAGTTGTGATAGCTGTTGTTGTGCAAGTATTGTATTTCTATACCACCGCGTCTCTCGATGGAGGACCGGCTGACTTGTTGTGAACTTACTTGGGCGTCTGGCGGTGGCGGAAGATTCCGGGTATGCTTCCATTATTATTGTCACATGGGCATGTCTACACGATGAGGATTAGGGGCATGTGACCATTATTGTTATTCCATGAACTAGCTCTCCGTGAGGTTTTCTTGATTCGACGCCGTATCGGTAGTCGGCTCGTACTTGCCGGTTGTGGTGATTCGGCTTTAGTTACAGTAGTTAACGCCGTACTTGCCGTTCGGTTTTGTGGCGAAGTCGCTGACTTACGGTTGTGATCTGATGGTTAGCACAGTTACTTGCCCCGTCGGCTCGTGACAGGTGGATCTGGTAGAGGCTATCGCACTTGCCATGTGTCAGCTTCGCGGCGAAGTTTCGTGACTTACGGTTGTGATCTGGTGGTTAGCCTGGTTACTTGCCCCCGTCAGCTACGTGGCGCAGGGAGGATCTGATAGAGGTTATCGCATTTGCCACGTGTCAGCTTCGCGAGTCAGTGTTTGGACGAAGTTTCGTGACTTACGGTTGTGATCTAGTGGTTAGCCTGGTTACTTGCCCCCGTCAGCTACGTGGCGCAGGGAGGATCTGGTAGAGGTTATCGCACTTGTCACGTGTCAGCTTTGTGATATAGTTATTTAGTATTGTTGGTACGGTAGGTTCTGGTAGCTGGCTTTCGTACTTGCCCCGGTCAGTTGATGATGCAGGTTGGATCTGATAGCTATGCCTTCGTACTTGCCCCGTACGGTTTTATGACACAGGTGGGACCTGGTGTTCATGTGTACTCCTTGGTGTTGTTATACCATAGACTGCCGGCAGTGAGGAAGGTATTCTACGGGCATGATTGATGTTGTGGGCGTGAGACCCATAGTTATATTTGAGTGATGGCTTTGAGGGTGTGAGTCCCTGACTTGACATGACTGTTTATATATTGTGGACTGTAGTTTGGTTATCATACATGTCTCCTGTTTTATATAGACTGTTATGATTTCATTCTGATATTTTGATTTCACATACTTGGTACTGTTATCTTGACCTCGCCGGGGCTGCGTTAAATGTCGCGGTAGAAGTACGCGATTGTTGATCCTCGCTCATAGGATCACAGTTCAGCGTGTGGGAAGCTCCGTTTCTCCGGAGGCTTATCTTTGGTATAGTCCCCTGTCGTTGTAGGTACTTACATTCAGGGGTATGGCGGGCCCCTGTCCCGTCGTAGTTATGATTACATTCTTAGAAGTGCAGCAATGCTTGTTGTAGGCGGGGTTTGTAAGGATAAGCTGTTGAGTATATATATATGCGAAAGGTAGCAGTTTTGGTTGCTTTGTTTCTTATTTTATCTTGTCTTTTGAGTGCAGTTTTCCACGATGTTGTAGATTTATGTACATTCGAGTGCGGAGGAACTCTGTCCATACGAGATGTTATTCTTAGAGGTTGGTAGTCACATTTGTGGATTGGGTTTTAAGAACATAGATGTACTATTTTACTTTTGGTTTATGTATATTTTATGGAAGGTGACCTTATCGGCTAGCCTGAGATGTTTATTGTCTAAGTATGTATATATGTTGTGTATGTTCCGCTGCTATTCTCTGTTGCATACCTGAGAGGGGTGCCCAGGTAGGGAAGCAGTCGCGGGCCCGGGGTTGGGTCGTGACAGAAATGTTATGGAACATTTGGATGGAATCCGAAAGTGGCATGTTTAACCTTAAGATTGTAATCCGATTTAGTTATTAGTTTTAGTCGTCGCATGTTATATAAAGAAGGGATTGTAGTTGTTTTTATCGATTGTGGCTATATAACATGTTAGAATAAACAACTTGGATTGAAAAAGAATTGGAAAAGACTTTGTGTTGTTGTACATTGTTAGCCGAGAATGACATTGAAATATTGGACTATTTTGATATCAATTGTGGGGAAGAATTTTACATGTCCTGTTAGGCGTGTAATACCTTTTTGTTAGCTACATTGTTGAGCCTTAAATGTGGCATGTTTGGTTATTGAATTCGGGCCTTGAAAAAGGTGGAAAAGTACGTAGAAACAAAGGAAGTCTTTGCCAGATTATCAAGTAGAATAAGAGTCCTTATACTTAGAAATATTCTACGTTGAAAGCTAGAAGTTGATAGGCGTATTGTGGTCATTATAGGTTGACATTCTACGCGCGGTGTATTCAACTTGGCAAGTGGATTGAGTCGAAGAGGTATGTGGAACTTTTCTTATCTCTTGAGCATGAATAGTTATCAATGTATAAGTACGGTAGACGTACGAGATTTAAATGAATTTAGTTTCATTTGATATCCTTGACTTGTTTTAAGAATGTCCAAGTTGGTTGAGTTAGAGAATTAACTCACTTGTTTTAAAGGTTAAAGAGCTCTTAGTTTCTAAAGCATAAAGTTAGTATAACGACTTTATGGGAAGTTGGTTATAACAACTTTATGGGAAGTTAAAAGAATGGTTTATTCTAGTAATGTAAACAAGGATAAATGACTTGAAATAAAGAATGACAAATATTGATTTAAAGGCATCAATAGATTAAAGTTTTAAAGTAAAGGTCACTTGGTTTAGAAACCTATAAATGTATTTCTAAAGGTATAGTGACTTGTCTTGAAAAGTAGATATGACTTGATACTACGGGTATTAGTATCTTGAGATTTTTATATGAAAATGAGTCATTTTAAAGGAATAGAAGTACGTAGTACTTTGGGTTAAATTCCCAGATTTTTCATGATATGATAGTGCCTTAAGTTAAATGAAATGAGAGTGCATACTAATTAAGTCTAATGAGAAGTTAAGGGGTTTCTTAACTTGCTTATGTTATTTATGGTAGCCGGTTGTTCTTGTGATATATTGTTCATTACGGGGTCATTCTCCGGCCTTGTGGCCTTTGCATATTCTGTGGATTTGCTCCCCATGATGCGAGAAATACCTCATGCGAATCCGTAGGGCTCATGCGAGTGAAATAGTGTTACACCAGTGAGTCGGGACATGTATAAGAGAGATATGCGTAAGGAATCAAGACTTGGAAATTAGTGCGAAAGGAAGAATTGTTTTCAATGGAAAATCTTAGAGCGTCGGAAAGGAAAAATGTTCGTTGTTGAGAATTGGATTCTCAAAATGCATTATTTGAAGAGTGTGGAACTTTTAACCTTATGGAAATTTATTTTACGGATTTGGTCACGTGGGGCCCAGAGAATTTTATATTTTTGTGGGGCCCATGAGATTCTGAATTTTATGGGCCGAATGAGAGGCGACACGTGGCACCTCCATGATGTTGGACGAAATATTGCAAGGGTGTTATGGTCATTTGACTATGTAGATGATAAGTCTTAAGCTTGATATTGTTGACAAGTCAACTTGTCCACTAGGCTTGATCAGTGAAACCCATCCTAACCTCACATTTGTTTAAGTCTAAGCCCTCAATTGTGTTTTATAAGGTTACTACTAGTGCAAGACTAGCTCATTTACACTTAGAAAAATTAGAGAACATTGTGTTCTTCTGAAGTAGCTCTCGGTTAGTGCCGTAATCCTGAAAATTTTGTAATTTTGATCATTTGTTCACAAGACTTTAACCCAGCGTCCCCAAGGGTATTGTAAGGTTATCTCAATAGAAAGATTTGGAAAACGCATTTTCATGTTAGTCGTATGGCGAAACTAATGGAGTTCTTGACTTTGAAGTTGGAACTTGAAGATGGGTTCTTCATAGGCCTCTAAGGAGTGCTTGGAGCGGATTGGAACTTAAGGAAAGGAGCTAAGAATTTCTAAGGCGCGACTTTGGATCTTGGAAATTTTAAGGGCTTGGAAAGGTATAAATTTTGTCGTTTTAGTAGTTAAGACTTACTTATTGTTGTAGCTATGGATTTTAGCAAGCATGTGTTATATAGTATGAAGTTTGATATGTTTATGGACTATTGGAACCCTAATCCGAAAACTAGCATGTTTAGCTTTAAGATTGGAATTCAAGTTGATTATTAGTTTAAGTTGTCGCATGTTGAATAAAGAAGGAAATTGTAGTTGTTGAAGTTGTTTATGACTAAATAACATGTTGACCTAACAACTTAAAATTGGAAAAGGATTGGAAAAGACGTAGTGTTATTGGTTATATGTTGGCCGAGAATGGCTAGTGAAGTATTATACTTTTTGGTATGAATTGTGGGCGGAATTTTACGTATTGTAGGCGTGTAATCCCCTTTGTTTGGTTGTTGTTTGGAGCCTTAAATGTGGTGTGTTGGTTATTGTATTCGACCTTGAAAAGGTGGCAAAGTGAGTAGAAACAAAGGAAGTCTTTGCCGATTTTCCGTAGAATTAGCGGCCGTATACTTAGTATTATTCTCGTTGAGACTAGAAGTTGATAGTCTTGTTGTGACCATTTTAGGTTGACACTTCTACGTACGGCGTATTCGGCTTAGCTTATGGATTTAGCCGAAAAGGTATGTGAACTATCTCCTCTTCTAGCATGATTCCTTAAGATTAAGAAAGTATGTTCTACTCCTTAAATGATCCATTCCTTGGTTGCATTTGGATTTCCTAGAATAGAATTTGTTCTATGTACTTCCTTGATTGTACTTTGATGTTTAAATTGTAAGTTGTAAAATCCATTTTCTTAGTGAAGTTTGGATTCTTAAAAGTGAAAGTATTTTACTTAAAGTACATAGAGTCTTGAAAAGGAAGTGGTTTCCAAATCTTTTGGGCAAGTACCTTAGTCTCAAAATCCTAAAGGTCATTATAATGACTTTAGGGGAGTCAAAGGAGTGATTTACTTAATTGTTTTAAAAGAGGAGAAATGACATGATTTAAGAGAAGTAACTTGTTTTAAAGGTGTGAGTTACTTGAGGTTTAAAAGTAGAGGAAACTTGTTTTCTATATATTAAGAGACGTGAAGTGTTTTGAAAGTTAAGAACTTGATTTGTAAGTATGTGATACTTGGTTTTTAATAGTATAAGTCTCTTGGTTATAAAAGGAATGGATATGTCTAAAACCATAAAGGGTTATAACGGCTTTATGGGAAGTTGGTTATGACGGTTTTATGGAAGGTTTAGAAAGTTGTCTATTTTGGATATTAGGCATAAGTTGCCTAGATTGTGAAAATTTGGAGTTACTTGATTTCAAGCTTTGAAATGAGTTTTCTAAAAGTGTAGTAACTTACTTTGAAAAATAGACACGCCTTGATACTACGGGTGTTAGTATCGTGGGGCTTTACATAGAAGGGAGTCTTTTATAAAAGAATGTACGTACGTAGTACTTTGGCTTGATAAATTGAGAATTTGTCTAAGCGTGCCTTGATAAGTACTTTGGCTTGTTTAATTGAGAATAATTCTAAGTGTGCCTTGATAAGTACTTTGACTTTATTAATTGAGAATTATTCCATGTGATGCCTTGATAAGTACGTTGGCTTGATTAATTGAGAATTATTCTATTTGTGCCTTGATAAGTACTTTGGCTTGATTAATTGAGAATTATTCTATGTGTGCCTTGATAAGTACTTTGGCTTGTTTAGTTGAGAATTGCCTATGTGTGCTGGAAATAGCCGGTTGTGTGCTATTGGTATATCAGTCGTTCGTTTAGGTCATTCCGGGTTTGTGGCATTGGATATTCCATGGATTTGCTACCCACGATGCGAGGAATACCTGCGTGCGGGTCGTAAGGACTTATGCGGTGAAATAGTCCCGTGCGGGCGTCCGACCTATCACGAGGAATACCTCATGCGAGTCGTAAGGTCTTATGCGGGTGAAATAGTCCCGTGCGAGGAATACCTCACGCGGGTCCACGCGGCCTATCGCGGTGAAATAGTCCCGGGAGTAGGATGGCTAAATGATCTGGGCGGATGGTCTGTTTTGATCATGAGCTTCCTATTTCATATTGTAAGGATACTCTGCATTTTACTCATTGTTGGTAAGGCCTGATGTGTTGTAATTTGATTATCATATATGTCCCGGTTGTTTGTGTTACCCTATGGTCGTGCTTTTACGATGTGGGATTAGGGCATGAGACCACGTGGTATTTAGGACACAGGTGGGACTTGGTGTTCATGTATCCATATTGGTGTTATTACATCATGAACTTCATGCAGTGAGTAAGGATTACACGGTCATGATTGATATTATGTGAGTGATAACCATAGTTATATTTGAGTTGAGACTTTGAGGGACTGATTACCTGACTTGATATGTCTGCTTATGTATTGTGTACTGTAGGTTGGCTATCATACATGTCTCCTGCTTTGTTTAAATATTATGATTTCATTCACAGTACTTCATGTTCACATACTTGGTACATTCTTCATCTTGACCTCCTTCGAGGCTGCGTTCATCTGCTTGAGTTTAAGTGCATGATTTGGTGATCGGCAGTGTAGGACCTGCTCGAGTTTTGGATAGCTCCTCTGTTCGGGAGTTTATCATTTTGGTATAGTCCTTGATGCAGGCTTTATGTACGATTATAGATGCAGCGGGGCCTTGTCCCGTCATATTTTAGTAAAACTCTTAGAGGTCTGTATTCATATGTGGGATTGGACTCATGTGCAGTGTAGTGTCTTTTATTATGAATATTATATGGCAGCCTTGTCGGCTTTGCCTTGCACGTACGTTGGTTTTAAAGAAAAAAAAAAGGTGTTATTTAATTTCCGCAGTTTACTTAGTTGTTAAGGTAGAAGGGTGCCCAGGTAGGGCACCAGTCACGGGCCCGGGGTTCGGGGTGTGACAAATAGTCCTACGCGGGGCGGACCAGTCCTATGCGAGGAAATTACCTCATGCGGGTCCACTCGGCCTATGCGGGTGAAATAGTCCCAGGAGTAGGATTGCGTGATAATACTACGGGCGGATGGTCCTAAGTTAATCACAGGCTTCCTATTTTAAGAACCGAAAATGTTTATTTTGTTACTCTCATTGTTAGTAAGGAACAATATACTGTTAATTTGATTATCATACATGTCTCCAGCTTTATTTTAGACTTATGATGTAAATTACGGTATTTCGATTTCTTGTCATCACGCCGAACCGGGCGTGTTGGTGCCTACTGGGCACCCCTACATAACAACTAAGTAAAGCGGAAATTAAATAACACCTCTTTTTTTAAACCAATGCGTGCGTGCAGGAAAAGCCGACAAAGTGCCATATAATATCGTAAACAAAAGACACTACCTGCATGAAGTCGAATCAGCATATGAATCTGAACTCTACGAGTTATCTTGAACTATTGCGGGACAAGGCGCCTGCCATAACTGCAAAAAGCATGCTGAAGGAACTATACCAAAGATAAACTCGACAGTAAGTAGCTATCGAAAACTACGGCGGTCCTACGCTGCCGATCGTCAAGCGTGCCTAAACTCGCGGCATGAACGGCCGGCGAGGTCGAAAGAATGAACAGTATGTGAAATGCTGTAATGAAATCATAACGATCTAAACAGCGAGAGCTATGATAGCCAACCTACGATATAATACATAGCGATCATATCAAGTCGAGACGTGCCTCAAGTCATTCTAAATATAACCGTGGGTCTACGCCCGTAATATCAATCATGCGTGGAATCCTTCACTGCCGGCGATCCATGATATAATATAACACCAATAGGTATACATGAACACGAAGTCCCCTGTGTCCTAAAATCTGCGGGCAGTAGGAAGGCGGCGGTGGTAGCGGGGTATAATCTCTTGGGGTTTACCTCATTTATACTCTTACCTGGAGAAGGTGGTATAGCGTCTTGGGGATACCCTCACTTATACTCTTACCTATCTCGGCCGAGCCATCAAACAAAACAAGCGGGGTATAATGTCTTGGGGTTTATCCGCATTTATACTCTTACCAGAGAAGGTGGTATAGGCGTCTTGGGGTTTACCCTCACTTATACTCTTACCTATCTCGTGACCATCAAACAAAACAAGCGGGGTATAATGTCTTGGGGTTTACCCGCACTTATACTCTTACCTATCTCGGCCGGCGTCGAACAACACGTAAGCACTACCAGTCTTTTATAAAAATGGGAATTTAACCCAAGTACTACAAATAGCGGAAGCATACGGTGGAATCCCGTCAGCGTCGATGCGTCCAAGTACTTACAACAAGACCGTGACCATCCAGCGAGAGTCGCGACAGCGTAATAAAACATAATACTTGCACTCGAAGGCTATCACGACATATATGCAATTCTTAATTAAACAAGCCAAAGTACTTAGCAAGGCACACTTAGAATAATTCTCAATTAATCAAGCCAAAGTACTTATCAAGGCACACTTAGAATAATTCTCAATTAATCAAGCCAAAGTACTTATCAAGGCACACTTTAGAATAATTCTCAGTTAATCAAGCCAAAGTACTTATCAAGGCGCACTTAGAATAATTCTCAATTAATCAAGCCAAAGTACTTATCAAGGCACAAATAGAATAATTCTCATTTAACAAGCCAAAGTACTTATCAAGGCACAAATAGAATAATTCTCATTTAACAAGCCAAAGTACTTATCGAGGCACAAATAGAATAATTCTCATTTAACAAGCCAAAGTACTACGTACGTACATTCTTTTCAAAAGACTCCTTTTTATGTAAAATCCCAAGATACTAACACCCGTAGTATCAAGGCGTGTCTATTTTTCAAAGTAAGTTACTACACTCTTAGAAAACTCATTTCAAAGCTTGAAATCAAGTAACTTCAAATTTTCACAATCAAGGCAACTTATGCCCATTAATCAAAATAGACAACTTTCTAAACCTTCCATAAAGCCGTTATAACCAACTTCACATAAAGCCGTTATAACCCTTTATGGTTTTTAGACAATTTCATTCCTTTTATAACCAAGAGACTTATACTTTTAAAACCAAGTATCACATACTTACAAATCAAGTTCTTAACTTTCAAAATACTTGAAGTCTCTTAATATTTAGAAAATAAGTTTCTTCTACTTTTAAACCTCAAGTAACTCACACCTTTAAAACAAGTTACTTCTCTTAAATCATGTCATTTCTCCTCTCTTAAAACAATTAAGTAAATCACTCCTTTGACTCCCCTAAAGTCATTATAATGACCTTTAGGTTTTGGAACTAAGGCCTAGCCAAAAGGTTTGGAAACCAACTTCTTTTCAAGACTCTATGTACTTTAAGTAAAATACTTTCACTTTTAAGAATCCAACTTCACTTAACTCACACCTTTAAAACAAGTTACTTCTCTTAAATCATGTCATTTCTCCTCTCTTAAAACAATTAAGTAAATCACTCTTTTGACTCCCCTAAAGTCATTATAATGACCTTTAGGTTTTGGAACTAAGGCCTTGCCAAAAGGTTTGGAAACCACTTCCTTTTCAAGACTCTATGTACTTTAAGTAAAATACTTTCACTTTTAAGAATCCAACTTCACTAAGGCAATGGATTATACAACTTACAATTTACACATCAAAGTACAATCAAGGAAGTTCATAGAACAAATTCTATATTAGGCAATCCAAGTACAACGAGGAATGAATCATTTAAGAGTAGAACTTACTTTCTTTATCTTAAGGAATCATGCTAGAAGGAGATAGTTCACATACCTTTTAGGTTAATATCCACAAGCTAAGCCGAATCGCGATGCGTAGAAGTGTCAACCTATAATGGTCACAACAAGACTATCGACTTCTAGTCTCTAACGTAGAATAATACTAAGTATATAGTCTCAATTCTACGGAAAATCGGCGACTTCCTTTGTTTCTACTCACTTTGCCAACTTTTTCAAGGCGAATACAATAACCAACACGCCACGTTTAAGGCTCGAATAACAACCAAACAAAGGGGATTACCGCCTTACAATCGTAAAATTCCGCCCATAATTAATACCAACTTAGTCCATGTCAAGCCGTTCTCTAACAACATAACCATGATTCAAAGTCTTTTCCAATCCTTTTCAAATTCTAAGTTCTAGGTATAACATGTTATATAGTCATAAACAACTTCAACAACTACAATTTCTTTCTTATACAACATGCGACGACTTTAAACTAATAATCGACTTGAATTCCAATCTTAAGGCTAAACATGCTAGTTTTGGATTAGGGTTCGATAGCGATACACTAATCCAACTACATAATATATAACTCATGCTTGCTAATATCCATAGCTACAATCAATAAGTAAACTTAATTGCTAAAGCGACAAAATTTATACCTTTCCAAGCCCTTAAAATTTCCAAGATTCAAAGTCGCGCCTTAGCAATTCTTAGCTCCTTTCCTTGGGTTCCAAACCGCTCAAACACTCCTTAGAGGCCTATGAAGAACCCATCTTCAAGTTCCAACTTCAAAGTTGAAGAACTCCTCAAGTTTCCGCCTTGACTAATACAGCCGTTTTTCGGAATCTTTCTATTGAGATATCCTTACCATACCTAAGGGACATTGGGTTAAAGTCTTGTGGCTAATGGATCAAAACTACAAAATTTTGTCTTCTAAAGAGGCCTTGGCGAGAGCAACTATTGTGGAACAAGGTGTTCTCTAATTTTTCTAAGTGTAGAAATGCCAAGTCTTGCTACTAGTGTAGTATTTAAAACACATTGGAAGGCTTAGATTACAACAAATGTGAGGCTTGGATGGGTTTCACTAGGATCAAGCCCATGTGGACAAGTTGACAAGTCAACAATGTCATGCTAGCAAGACTAATCTTCCAAGGTGGTCAATGACCATTTTACCCTTACACCAATTCGTCCAAGACCAAATGTGGGGGTGCCACGTGTCGCCCTCTCATTCGTCCATAAAATTATGTAACACTCGTGGGCCCCACAAAACGTAAAATTCCTCGGGTGGGCCCCACATGACCAAATCCGTCAAACTAAATTTCCAAAAAGTTAAGAGTTCCATACTCTTCAAATAATGCATTTTGAGAATCCAATTCTCAACAACGAACATTTTTCCTTTCCGGCGTTCGGAAGATTAACAATTCTTCCTTTCGTACTAAATTCTAAGTCTTGTTTCCTTAAGCACATTCTCTTTTACATGTCCTAGACTTACGGGGTGTAACATTTACATACTTGGTACATATTGTGTACTGACCCCCTTCCTCGAGAGCTGCGTTAAATGCGCGGTAGGGTAGCGAGTTGTGGATCCTCGCTCTTAGGATCATTGATCGGTTGTCGAAGGCTCCATTTCTCGGAGGCTTGTCTTTTAATGCAGTTTCCACGATGTTGTAGATTTATGTACATTCGAGGTATGGCGAGACCCTATCAAAATCCTGATTGTTATCAAAATTCTTATAGGTCTGTAGTCATATATTGTGGATTGGGTTGTATATAAAGAGAAGGGGATATGATTGCTTTTTGGGTCATGTATATATTTTTGGAAGGTGGCCTTATCGGCTAGCCTATTGATATTTTATGACTTGTACTTTTGAGTTGTATGTATGTTCCGCTACTATTCTATGATGTGTACCTGTAAGGGGTGCCCAGATAGGGCACCAGTCGCGGGCCCGGAGTCGGGTCGTGACATACCAGCTCCCGTCTGTCCTCATGCCTCTCCACAATCCTAGCTAGTAACTGGGCCATCTCCTTATAACCCATATCCTCTGTTCCTGGTCGTGGTTCTGAAGGCTCAGGTATTGTGGCCTCAGTAGAGACCGCTGCTGCTCTAAACTCTCCTGGGGATGGCGGCGTCGTAGAACTCGCCGTCTGAAGCACTACCACAGGTAATGATTGGGCCAGTGCCCTCGTAACCCTCTGTGTTCTACTAGCAGCTCCCTCTGCTGCATTGCCCTTCTGGGCCCTGGTTGCCTTACGTGGAGGCATAACTGGTACATAAGAATACTGTCACGACCCGACCCCGGGCCGCGACTGGTGCCCTACCGGGGCACCCTTCTAATCATATAACATAACAAACTGCGGAAGATAAATAACACTTTTTTTTTTCAAAAACTAAGGCCAAGCCGATAAGGCGGCCATAACATAAAAATTACCCCGAAGGGTCTACGCTGTTTAACAATGTAAAAACAACTCTAGCCATTCCAGCCCACAGATGAATACAGACCTCTAAGATTTGAACAAATACTATGACGGGACAAGGCCCCGCCGTACCACTGAATATACATAGCCATGACAACTCCGGAACATTGGAGCCATCTCAAAATGCTGAACCAGGATCCTAAGCTCGCGGATCCACAACTGTGTACGTAAACTTGCGGACATGAGCGGCCAGAAAGTCGGTACAATAGGTACGAATATGGAGCGGAAAATAAGTGCGATAAACAAATCATAAGCGTACAAAGAATGACAGGCAAGTATAAAAAAAGTAAATACGGATCTGCACCGTGTCATTACCATCTCGTGAACTTAATCGTACCTTATTATCCTTTCCCATTTTTACATAAAAGTTATAGTCACATTCTTACGTTCATGCTCAGGAAAAACCGTCAAGTTCTTTACCATATAACTTACTTACCTTGCATAACATAAATCGGCCCTTTATGGAGGGCGCTATATCTTGCCGGCCAATGGGACGCGATAAAATCACATAGTCTGCCCGTAAGGTATCTTGCCCGCCCAATCTGGGGCGCGGTAAGATCACATAGTCCGCCCATAAAGGTATCTTGCGGCCCAATGGGACGCGGTAAAATCACATAATACGCCCGTAAAGGTATCTTGCCCGCCATGGGGCCTGTAAAGTCACATAGTGCGCCCTAAGGTATCTTGCCGGCCCGATCTGGGACGCGGTAAGGTCACATAGTCTGCCCATAAAGGTATACTGCCCGGCCCAATCTGGGACGCGGTAAAGTCATGTAGTCTGCCCATAAAGGTATACTGCTCGGCCCAATCTGGGATGCGGTAAAGTCATATAGTATCCGGGAATTTAACCCAACGTGCTCCGTACCTCTACTCCTTTTAAAAATGACTCTTTTTCAAATAATACTTCCAAGATACTAACAACCGTAGTATCAAGTCATATCTACTTTTCAAGACAAGTCACAATACCTTTTAGAAATACATTTACCGGCTTCTAAATCAAGTGACTTCTTTCTTAAAAACCTTAAGCAATTGGTACCTTTAAAACAATTTGCCCTTCTTTATTTCAAATCATTTCTTTGCTTACAATACTGAATAAAACCATTCTTTTAATCTTCCATAAAGTTGTTATAACCAACTTTCCATAAAGCCGTTATAACTCTTTATGTCTTAGACAAATTCATTCCTTTTATAACCAAAAGACTTATACTTTCAAATCGAATTTCATAGCTTTCAAAATACTTCAAGTCTCTTAACTTTTAAGAAAACCAGTTTCTTAACTTAGAATATCAAGCTTCTTAACTTTAGAAATCAAGTCTTTCCAAGTCAAGTATTCTATACTTGTAAATCAATTCACTTCTTCCTTTAAGAATCAAGTCTCATAACTTGAAAAATAAAGTCTCTTAACCTTTTAAAAATTTGAGGTCCATAGTCTTAAAACTTCATACGTAAATTCTTATAAATTAAGTAACATATACTTTGGTGCGTTGTGAATAAGTTATACTTATTTATAACGATCTTAATCAAGTAGCCATGATCTAGAAAATATAATACAATTTTGTCTTATCTTAGCTTCTATGCAGATGGAGAATTCTACTCATTTTAACTTAATTGATTGTCATTACATTTTCCTTTATTAACGCTGCAGTGGCTTGTTCGATACTTATTCTCATTTGTGTCGTAACTTAGCCAAGTCAACTTGGCTCCAAAATACCTTCTAACGACTCTTACCAACATCCCCCATAAGACTTGGTAAGAACTTAGGATAACTTAGACATAACCCTTACGTAGAGTAAATCAACATACATACCTCTTAACTTCTAAGAGTAGAAGGAATCATGAAATAATACCACATGTATATTCCATACATAGAATCATGTCAAAAGAAGGAAGAGGTTCACATACCTCGCGACGATTATCGATAAATAGCAAAATGCTCCAAAGTACTTCAACCTTGATAGCTATTACATCCTTCAAGTAGAACACGCTATACTTAGTACTTCCACCTATAATGGCCATATCGTCCATTAACCTCTAACTGACGTAGAATATTCGTTACTAAATTCTACGGAAAATCGGACAGCACTTCCTTTGTTTCTACATACTTTGCCACCTTTTTCAAGTCCGAATTCAATAACCAAACACGCCACATTTAAGGCTCAATACAACAACCAATCAAAGGGGATTACATGCCTTACAATACGTGTAAAATTCCGCCCCACAATTAATACCCACTAAGTCCTTGTCGAGGCCATTCTCGGCTAACTTATTCAATAACTCAAATTCCTTTCCAATTCTTTTTCAATCCAACTTCTTAGGTCTAACATGTTATATAGTCATAAACAACTTAGCAATTATAACCACCTCAATCAATTCTTTAGATAACATGCGACGACTAAACTAGTAACTAAATTGAATTACAATCTTAAAGGCTAAATCATGCAACTTTTCGGATTCCATCCAAATATTCCATAACACATATCATTCTTCATAATATAATCCACATGATCATTTCTAACTACTACAACATGAAATCTTGAATTTTAATAGCAAGACGAAGATTATTAACTCCTTAAGCTCAAAATGATCCAAAACCCTAAGTCGATCCTTAGCAACTCCAACTCCTTTTCTTGACGTTCCAATCCACTATTTGCAGCCCTTAGAAGCTTGTGAAAAACTCCTCTTCTATTTCCAACTTCAAAGTTGAAGAACACCTTGGGTTTTCGCCTTGCGACTAACGAAAAAATGCGGTTTTTCCGGGATCTTTCTATTGAGATATCCTTACAATACCCTTAGGGACCTTGGGTTAAAGTCTTGTGGCTAAAGAACCACAAACGAAAATATTTTCTTGTTCAAAAGGAGCAAACCCGAGAGCTCAATGTTGAAGAACAAGGTGTTGTGATTTTTTCTAAGTGTTGGAAGACAAGTCTTACTACTAGTGTGCTTATATAATACATTGGAGGGTCTAGATCATAACACTTGTAAAGTTTGGAGGGAAGAGATCAAGCCAAGTGGCTCTTGACTTAGTCAACAATGTCAAGCTCTTAGCTTGCAAGACTTTGTCATCTAAACTTTGGTCAAATGACCATTATACCCTTGTCTCAATTCGACCAATCCATGTGGGGCGGGCGCCACATGTCGCCCTCCCATTCGTCCATAAAATTCCGTAACCCTCGTGGGTCCACAAAACGTAAAATTCCTCAGGTGGGCCCCACATGACCAAATCCGTAAAAAATAAATTTCCATCATGATAATAAGTTCCATACTTCTTCAATTAATGCATTTTGAGAATCCAATTCTCCTCAACGAACATTTTTCCTTTCCGACGTTCGGAAGATTTTCCGTCGGAAAAACAATTCTTCCTTTCGTACCTATTTCGAGTCTTGAGTTCCTTACGTAGATTCTCTTAAACATGTCCTGGAGTTACGGGGTGTAACATTCTTCCCCCCTTAGAAACATTCGTCCTCGAATGTTCTTTCGGAGTCCAATCTAATTATATAGCGACATGGTCTCCTTTTTCTGCGCCCTTCATATTACATATGCCACCCATGGCCACATAACAATACTTATACTAAGATGTCAACCTTGGCACTCACAAAGCCAACTAGTCCATACTCATAATGACCTCAAAGTCTGTCGTAATCATCTCTACTAGGTCTACTAGGGTGACGATTTGTATCATCCAGGAAAATCTCATATTCCGCTCACCTACCACACAACCTTTGGGTGTAGTTACCTCGAAAGGTTCTTATGGATTCAGGCTCTATTCCTTTACACTTGGTTGGTATCTTTCTTACTGGTCGTACTCTTTCCGTACTTCCAACTCATACTAGCATACATACATAACTTCCATACCGATTCTGGCCTCTAATTTTTGGAGTCACTCTATAAAACAATATAAGGCCATTTCCGGCTTTCACGACCTGGATCTGGTGGAACGCGTCCATGAACCCGTAAAACAATTAACTAGACTTGGGCCTTGCACCCTCGCGACCCTGTCACGTAGCGGAACTACTACCAACTGATCCCACTCCATTTCAAACTATGAGGCGACCCGCAATAGGTCCTCACCCAGACCCACCGTCGCACTTAACTCTTATTCTTGGTCTATAATAAATCTTTCTACCCGAGAAGACCTTGTACATTTAAGGTCTCAGCGGTCATCAATATTCTTAGGCTCGCAATTTCCATGCTCCAAGCCTACCTTACGATCCCAAGAACGGGTACAAAAACTTCTCATAATACCATAATCGTGTCGTCTTGATCACAACAACCATTACTTACTCTATACGGACCTAATCCATACAATTCTCTTAAGCCTACCACATAGCTTAATATATTAACATGGTATTCCATTAAGTTTCTTAACATGACTTCTTAAGGGTTCAACGCCTATCGAATGACTCATCTTTTCCCAATTATCTCAAAATAAAACATAAGACCTTGGCGAGAATTCATTAACTGTTCCATACCTTCCCGGTATCTAGTTAGTCTTTACCAACTCCTGGTAATCTAAAATCATTCTAGGCAACACGCGCGTCGACCATACATAACTCCGTATAGATGTATGTCACAATACCAACTATACTATAATCATTACCAACCTGGATACGCAATCCACATAGTCCTTCCTGGGTCACTGTTGTCTTTCTCGTAGCTGCAATCAACATAACTCGTTAGGGAGAGACGACCCTAACAACACGACTCTATCGTACGATCTCGAGTGAGAAGAATGGAAACCAATCTTAAATGTCTGCAACTTCACGATTATAGATGTGGTGCACAACACACCGATAATCAAGACTCTACTAGACACGGTGCGTAGACATTTTCCAGGACTAGCGCTCGATACCACTTTTGTCACGACCCGACCGGGCGCGGCGGGTGCCTGCTGGCACCGCCTAATCATATAACATAACAAACTTCGGTAGATAAATAACACTTTTATTTTCCAAAAACTAAGGCCAAGCCGATAAGGCGACCATAACATAAAAATTACCCGAAGAGTCTACATTTGTTTAACAATGTAAAAACAACTCTAGCGATCCAACTGATGAATCTGACTTCTAAGATTTGAACAAATACTATGGCGGAACAAGGCCCGCGTACCCACGAATATCCATAGCCATGACAACTCCGGAACATTGGAGCCATCTCAAAATGCTGAACCAGGATCCTAAGCTCGCGGATCCACAACTTTGTACCTAAACCTGCGGACATGAACCACGGCCAGAAGAAATGATAACAGTAAGAATATGGAACGGAAAATAAGGTACAATAAACATATCATAACTATTCAGAAGAATGACAGGGGCAAGTATAAAAAAAAAGTAAATACCAGATCCTACCATGTCATTACCATATCGTGAACTTAATCGTACCTTATTATCCTTTCCCGTTTTACATAAAAGTTATAGTCACATTCTTACGTTCATGCTCGGAAAAACCGTCAAGTTCATTACCATATAACTTACTTACCTTGCATAACATAAACCGCCCTTTATGGAGGGCGCTTATCTTTACCCCGATGCGGGGCGCGATAAAGTCACATACCGCCCGTAAAGGTATCTTGCCCGACCCGATCTGGACGCGGTAAGGTCACATAGTGCCCGTAAAGGTATCGCCCGGCCCGATCTAGACGCGGTAAAGTCGCATAGTGCGCCCATAAAGGTATCTTGCCGCCCATCGGGGACGCGGTAAAGTCATATAGTGCGCCCGTAAAGGTATCTTGCCGGCCCGATCTTGGGGCGCGGTAGATCACATAGTACGCCCGTAAAGGTATCGCCGGCCTAATCTGGGGCGCGGTAAGGTCACATAGTCGCCCGTAAGGTATCTTGCCTGACCCGATCTGGGGCGGTAAGGTCACATAGTCTGACCATAAAGGTATACTGCCCGGCCCAATCTGGGACGCGGTAAAGTCAAGTAGTCTGCCTATAAAGGTATACTGCCCGACCCAATCTGGGACGCGGTAAAGTCATATAGTATCCGGGAATTTAACCCAACGTGCTACGTACCTCTACTCCTTTTAAAAATGACTCTTTTTCAAATAATACTTCCAAGATACTAACAACCGTAGTATCAAGTCATATCTACTTTTCAAGACAAGTCACAATACCTTTTAGAAATACATTTACCGGCTTCTAAATCAAGTGACTTTTTCTTAAAAACCTTAAGCAATTGGTACCTTTAAAACAATTTGCCTTTCTTTATTTCAAATCATTTCTTTGCTTACAATACTGAATAAAACCATTCTTTTAATCTTCCATAAAGTTGTTATAACCAACTTCCCATAAAGCCGTTATAACTCTTTATGTCTTAGACAAATTCATTCCTTTTATAACCAAGAGACTTATACTTTCAAATCGAATTTCATAGCTTTCAAAATACTTCAAGTCTCTTAACTTTTAAGAAAATCAGTTTCTTAACTTATAATATCAAGCTTCTTAACTTTAGAAATCAAGTCTTTCCAAGTCAAGTATTCTATACTTGTAAATCAATTCACTTCTTCCTTTAAGAATCAAGTCCCATAACTTGAAAAATAAAGTCTCTTAACCTTTTAAAAATTTGAGGTCCATAGTCTTAAAACTTCATACGTAAATTCTTATAAATTAAGTAACATATACTTTGGTGCGTTGTGAATAAGTTATACTTATTTATAACGATCTTAATCAAGTAGCCATGATCTAGAAAATGTAATACAATTTTGTCTTATCTTAGCTTCTATGCAGATGGAGAATTCTACTCATTTTAACTTAATTGATTGTCATTACATTTTCCTTTATTAACGCCGCAGCTTGTTCGATACTTATTCTCATTTGTGTCAGAACTTAGCCAAGTCAACAGCTCCAAAATACCTCCTAACGACTCTTACCAACATCCCCATAAGACTTGGTAAGAACTTAGGATAACTTAGACATAACCCTTACGTAGAGTAAATCAACATACATACCTCTTAACTTCTAAGAGTAGAAGGAATCATGAAATAATACCACATGTATATTCCATACATAGAATCATGTCAAAAGAAGGAAGAGGTTCACATACCTCACGACGATTATCGATAAATAGCAAAATGCTCCAAAGTACTTCAACCTTGATAGCTATTCCATCCTTCAAGTAGAACACGCTATACTTAGTACTTCCACCTATAATGGCCATAATACGTCCATTAACCTCTAGCTTCAAACGTAGAATATTCGTTACTAAATTCTACGGAAAATCGGACAGCACTTCCTTTGTTTCTACATACTTTGCCACCTTTTTCAAGGCCGAATTCAATAACCAAACACGCCACATTTAAGGCTCAATACAACAACCAATCAAAGGGGATTACACGCCTACAATACGTGTAAAATTCCGCCCCACAATTAATACCAACTAAGTCCTTAATCAAAGCCATTCTCGGCTAACTTATTCAATAACACAAATTCCTTTCCAATTCTTTTTCAATCCAACTTCTTAGGTCTAACATGTTATATAGTCATAAACAACTTATCAATTATAACCACCTTAATCAATTCTTTAGATAACATGCGACGACTAAACTAGTAACTAAATTGAATTACAATCTTAAAGGCTAAATCATGCAACTTTTCGGATTCCATCCAAATATTCCATAACACATATCATTCTTCATAATATAATCCACATGATCATTTCTAACTACTACAACATGAAATCTTGAATTTTAATAGCAAGACGGAGATTATTACCTCCTTAAGCTCAAAATGATCCAAAACCCTAAGTCGATCCTTAGCAACTCCAACTCCTTTTCTTGATGTTCCAATCCGCTATTTGCAACCCTTAGAAGCTTGTGAAAAACTCCTCTTCTATTTCCAACTTCAAAGTTGAAGAACACCTTGGGTTTTCGCCTTGCGACTAACGAAAAAATGCGGTTTTTCCGGGATCTTTCTATTGAGATATCCTTACAATACCCTTAGGGACCTTGGGTTAAAGTCTTGTGGCTAAAGAACCACAAACGAAAATATTTTCTTGTTCAAAAGGAGCAAACCCGAGAGCTCAATGTTGAAGAACAAGGTGTTGTGATTTTTTCTAAGTGTTGGAAGACATGTCTTGCTACTAGTGTGCTTATATAATACATTGGAGGGTCTAGATCATAACACTTGTAAAGTTTGGAGGGAAGAGATCAAGCCAAGTGGCTCTTGACTTAGTCAACAATGTCAAGCTCTTAGCTTGCAAGACTTTGTCTTCTAAACTTTGGTCAAATGACCATTATACCCTTGTCTCAATTCGACCAAGCCATGTGGGGCGGGCGCCACATGTCGCCCTCCCATTCGTCCATAAAATTCCGTAACCCTCGTGGGTCCCACAAAACGTAAAATTCCTCGGGTGGGCCCCACATGACCAAATCCGTAAAAAATAAATTTCCACCATGATAATAAGTTCCATACTTCTTCAATTAATGCATTTTGAGAATCCAATTCTCCTCAACGAACATTTTTCCTTTCCGACGTTCGGAAGATTTTCCGTTGGAAAAATAATTCTTCCTTTCGTACCAATTTCAAGTCTTGAGTTCCTTACGTACATTCTCTTAAACATGTCCTGGAGTTACGGGGTGTAACAAATACGTCAGAGGGAGTCCAACTTATAACACAACTCTATCGCACGATCTCAGAGTGAGAAGAATGGAAACCAATCCTAAATATCCTGTAGCCTCCTGATTATAGGTGTGGTGCACAATACGCCGATAATCAAGACTCTACTAGATACGGTCTGTAGACACTTTCCGAGGATTAACTTCTCTGATACCACTTTTGTCATGACCCGACCTCGGGCCCGCGACTGGTGCCTTACCCCGGGCACCCTAGTGATAATACATCAGAGAAAAACCAGCGGAATAAAACTCATAGATATGAAACAATGGAATACAAGAAACAGGCTAACCAAAACGGTCACCTTTCTGCATATATATAAAAACTCGAACAGTTACATCCCTTACAAACCCAACTCATAACAAGACTACAGACCTCTAAGAGTTTGATATAACAACTATGATGGGACAGGGCCCTGCCATACCCCTGAATGTACAAGTACCTACAATGACAGGGAACCATACCAAAAGATAAGCCTCCGGAGAAACGGAGCTTCCCAATACGCAGAACCGTGATCCTATGAGCGAGGATCAACAACCGGTATACCTCTACCTGCGGCATGAACGCAGCCCCCCGAAGGAGGTCAGTACAACAGGTACCAAGTATGTGAAACTGAAAGTACTGTAATGAAATCACATTTCATCATTTTTAAAAGACCATTTCACAATATATAAACAATTATGTCAAGTCAGGGACGCATGCCCTCAAAACATCACTCACATATAACTATGGGTCTCACGCCCACAATATCAGTCATGCCCGTGGAACTCCTTCCTCACTGCCGGCAGTACATGATGTAAAACAACACCCATATGTGTACCTGAACACTAGATCCTGATGCGTCATAAAACCGATCGAGCCAAGTAGAATAGCCAACCACTGGTCCAATCTTGCATCATAAAACTTCACGGCTGGCACGGAAGCCAACTACGATCCATTTCGCATCACGCAACCGACCGCAAGTATCTTAAGCCAACGTGCAGCTACCGTCTCACGAGATATGACCGGGCAAGTCTCTGCTATCTACGAGCCCGCGATACACGAAATGACCGTGACAAGTATCTAAAGTATGCTCAGTAATCACATGTACAAATCAAGCCCGTGACCACTCATCATCTGCGGCAAGCTTGATGGATACCTAGTCCATGGACTAACAACATAACCCGAATTTAACCCGCATATGGCCGCGTGCCCCGACATCTTACATCGGTGTAGTCATGGCCATGGAACAATCCTAATGACGATACCGTGGACCATCCATCGTGTCAGTATGTCCAAAGGAACGATATAGTGGAAACATACCCGTGGGACACCCAACGCGTCAGTATGTCCAAGGAAATAACAAGATAACACTCTTAGTGGAAGCATACCCGTGGACCATCCAACATCGTCGGTATGTCCAAGCAACAACAAGATAACCTACCCATCGAGACACTCAGAATAGGAACACAACACTTGCACAACAAAGGCTATCACAACTAGCATAGGCAAGTTTAACATACTCTTAGACTTTCATTAACATGTAAACTGATTCACCATTTTTATAAACTCAAAGTACTTTCATTTTATGCCAACAATCCGGGTTTTAACCCCGAAGTACTACATACTTTAATTCTTTCAAAAAGGTCTCTTTTTTACGTAAAAACAATACGATAATAATATCCGTAGTATCAAAACACGTTTATGTTTAAATCATGTACCTTATACTTTTTAAACAAAGTGTCTTACACTTTTAAAACAACGTCAAGTATACTCTTTAAAACCCAAGTAACTCACTCTTTTAAGATCAAGGCACTCACACCTTTTAAAATCAAGCCACTTATACTTTCCCATTCAAACAAGTTCAATATTTAAAAACAAGTTACTTACACTTTTAAACCCAAGTAACTTACTCTTTTCAAAACAAGTAACCTATACATTTAAATCAAGTTACTTCTCCTTTTTCAAAATCAAGTCGTTTAGCTTTCAAAATCAAGTCTCTTATCTTTCAAAATCAAGTCTTTCTTTCTTCAAAAAGTCGTTATAACTAACTTCCCTTAAAGCCATTATAACACTTTATGTTTTAAACTAACCAAAGACAACCCAATTCATTTAACACACGTACGTCTACCGTACTATATATTTCACAACAATCATGCTCAAGAGGATAGGAAGAATCACATACCTCGCTAATCCACTTGCCAAGTCGAATATTCCGCCAGAATATCCACCTATAATAACCATAACACATCTATCAACTTCTAGTTTTCGTAGAATGTTTCTAAGTATAAGGTCCCTTATTCTACGAAACATCAGCACTTCCCCGTATCTACGCATTTTTCCACCTTTTTCAAGGCCCAAAATTCAATAACCAACATACCACATTTAAGGCGCAGTAAACCAACAACTCAAAGGGGATTACACGCCTAACTGGACGTGTAAAATTCTTCCCCACAATATACAAAATACCCATTTCTTTTCAATCTTCCTTCCACATATATATACTCAATTATAAACTACTACAACATGTAATCTCCAATTACAATAGAAGGACAAAGATCATTACCTCGATAAGACCAAAATTATCCAAGATCTAAAAGTCGATCCGTAGCACGCTTAGCTCCTATTCCTACGTTCCAATCCTCTCCAAACAACCCTTGAAGCTCCTAACCAACTCCTCTCCAAGATCCAACTCAAAAAGTGAAGAACACCTTAGGCTTAAAACAAGCAAGTTTCGGCCAAGAGGAGGTTTCAAGGCTAGGGGTGTGAAATCTTATCTAACACTTGGTTAATAACCTTCCTAACACAACAAGGAAGAACACTTAAGAGTACGAATTTTTGGACAACTTTTGGTCAAGATCTTGGCCAATCGCCAGAGCACAATGTCAAGAAGGAGTATTTGCCTTGGAAATTAACTGAGTGTGGATGAAGTCTTGCTACAAGGGTGTATTTATAAGAAAACCAAGGGCTAGGATCAAAGCAAGTGTGTGGATGAGATTGGGGACAAGTGTGTGTGGGTCCCACAAGTCATTTGTCCAACACAAGACATGGGACACTTGGCTTGCCACTTGTCCTCTATATTTTAGCCACAATGCCACATGGGGGTGATACGTGTCGCCCTCTTATTGGTCCAAAATATTTCATCTCCTAAAATATCCATAATGGCCAAAATCTCAAAAAAATGCTGGGCCCTACAAAATCAGAATTTCTCCGTGGGCCCACGTGACCAATTCCGGAAAATAAAATCCATAATTATATTATATTTCCAGAAGTCCAAATACCAAAATTGAGAATCCAATTCCCAATAATAACCTTTTTCCTTCACGAGGTTTGGAATATTTTCCGTCGGAAATTCAAAATTTTCTTCCCTTTCAGATTTAGTGTTATATTGTCGCACGACGTCCTCACATACATACTGAACTACTGGTGTAACAAAGGAAGTATATAGAACAACTTCTATATTAGGCAATCCAAGTACAATCAAGGAAGTATATAGAACAACTTCTATATTAGGCAATCCAAGTACAATCAAGGAGGTATATATAACAACTTCTATATTAGGCAATCCAAGTACAATCAAGGAGTAGATCATTTAAGGAGTAGGATTTACTTACTTTACCATAAGGAATCATGCTAGAAGAAGAGGAGATGGTTCACATACCTTTTCGGCTTAATCCACAAGCTAAGTCGAATACGCCGCACGTAGAATTGTCAACCTATAATGGCCACAAAACGACTATCAACTTCTAGTTTCTAACGTAGAACGATACTAAGTATAAGGTCTCTTTTCACGGAAAATCGGAAGCGCCTTTGTTTCTACGTACTTTTCCACCTTTTTCAAGGCCCGAAATCAATAACCAATATTCCACATTTAAGGCTCAACACATCAACCAATCAAAGGGGATTACACGCCTTACAATACGTGTAAAATTCTTCCCCACAATTCATATAAAACAGTCCAACATTTATAAGGGCATTCGACCACCATAAACAAATCCTAAGTCCTTCTCCTTAATTCCTTTTCAGTCCAAGTTGTTAAGTCTAACATGTTATATAGTTGTAAACAACTTTAACTACTATAAATCCTTCTTTATATAACATGTGACGACTAAACTAATAACCAAATTGAATTACAATTTCAAGGGCTAAACATGCTAGTTTCGGATTAGTGGTTCCAATATCCATAACACTTATCAAACTTCAATATATAAATCTCATGCTTGTTTATATCCATAACTACAACAATAAGTAATCTTCAATTATTAAAACGACAAGATTGTTACCTTGATAAGCCCTTAAATAATTCTAAGATTCAAAGTCGCTCCTTAGAAATATTAGCTCCTTTCCTTCACGCTTCAATCCGCTATTTGAAGCCCTTAGAAGTTCACCAACAACTTCCCTTCCATTTCCAATCAAAACTTATGAAAACAACTTAGGTTTTCATCTTGCGACTAACGTGAAAACGTCGTTTTTCCGGGATCTTTCTATTGAGATATCCTTACAATACCCCTAGGAACCTTGGGTTAAAGTATTGTGAATTATGAACCACAAACGAAAATCTTTTGTGTTCAACGGAGAGCAAACCCGAGAGCTCAAGAATGAGCAAGAACAAGGTCTTGAAATTTTCTAAGTGTTGAGATAAGTCTTGCTACTAGTGTAGTATATAAAACACAATGGAGGACCTAGATTAAAACACTTGTGTGGCTTGGATGAAGAAATCTAAATATCTAGTCAAGTGGGCAAGTTGACTTAGTCAATTATCTCAAGCTTGTCTTCAAGACTTGATCATCCTTCTCTTGGTCAAATGACCATTTTACCCTTGGCCCAATTTCGAACAAGCCCGTGTGGGGTGACACGTGTCTCCTCCCATTCATCCCATAAAATAACGAAACCCTCGTGGGCCCCACAAAATGTAAAATTTCTCGGGTGGGCCCTACGTGACCAAATCCGTAAACAAATTTCCACAATGTTAATAAATTCCATACTCCTCAAATAATGCATTTTGAGAATCTAATTCTCATCAACGAACATTTTTCCTTTCCGGTTTAGGAAGATTTTCCTTCGGAAAAACAATTCTTTCTTTCGTACCAATTTAGAGTCCTGATTCCTTACGTACATTCTCTTAAACATGTCCTTGAAATTCGCGGTGTAACAGTGACCCTATCACATAGTGGGACCACCTCCAACTGACCCCACTACATTTCATGCTACGGGTTGACCCGAAATTGGCCCACAACCCGACCCATCATCGCACTTAACTCTCATTCTTAGTCTGAAATAAATCTTACTGTCACGACCCGACCCCGGGCCCGCGACTGATGCCCTACCAGGGCACCCTTACAGGTGTACATCAGAGATAATCAACGGAATATACACAAAACTCGTAACATAAATCAACAAGAAATAAACAACAGGTTAGCCGATAAGGCTATCTCCCTATATATATACATACATAGCCAAAAACAGTTACATCCTTTTTCTTTACAAACCGACCCACAAGATATGACTACAGACCTCTAAGAGTTTTGACATAACCACTGTGACTGGACAGGGCCTCGCCATACCCCTGAATGTACATAAATCTACATCGCCGTGAAATCACTAAAAGACAAGCCTCCGAGAAATGGAGTTTTCCAAGAATCGATCAATGATCCTAAGAACGAGGATCGCAACTCCTTACCCCTACCGCGACATTTAACGCAGCCTCGAAGGGTCGATAACAAAACCGAGTATGGAGCGAAAATAAGGTACAGTAAACAAATCATAACTGTACAAAAGAATGACAGGGGCAAGTATAAAAAGTAAATACCAAATCCTACCGTGTCAT
The DNA here is from genome assembly GCA_029844215.1 of Przewalskia tangutica. Lineage (NCBI taxonomy): Eukaryota > Viridiplantae > Streptophyta > Magnoliopsida > Solanales > Solanaceae > Przewalskia > Przewalskia tangutica. Next base: position 94,627 of record JAQGDG010000196.1, on the reverse strand, counting down.
TACAACTCATAAACTTAATTGCACATTATTATCTTTTCCCATTTTTAATAGGAGTTATAATCAAATTCTTACATAGATACTTAGGAAAAATTATCAAGTTCATAAACATATAACTTACGTAACTTGCATAACATAATCCGACCCTTTATGGAGGGACGTCTCATTTTGGAGTTCACTTTGATTATCCATACGTGATAACTTAACCCGGCCCATTTACGGGACACGGTGAAATCATAAGGAGTCTTCCCACGAAGGTATACTACCCGACCCATTCTGGGACGCGGTAAAGCCATATAAGTCTGCCCATAAAGGTATATTTCCCGACCCATTCTGGGATGCGGTAAAGTCACATAAGTCTGCCCATAAAGGTATAATTCCCGACCCATTCTGGGCTGCGGTAAAGTCACATAAGTCTGCCCATAAAGGTATACTTCCCGGCCTATTCTGGGACGCGGTAAAGTCACATAAGTCTGCCCATAAAGGTATACTGCCCGGCCCATTCTGGGACGCGGTAAAGTCACATAAGTCTGCCCATAAAGGTATACTGCCCGACCCATTCTGGGACGCGGTAAAGTCACATAAGTCTGCCCATAAAGGTATACTGCCCGACCCATTCTGGGATGCGGTAAAGTCACATAAGTCTGCCCATAAAGGTATCGCCACGCCCATTCGGGGACGGTAAAGTCACATAAGTCCGCTATAAGGTATCGCCCGACCCATTCTCGGGACGCGGTAAAGTCACATAAGTCCGCCTAAGGTATACCGCCTGCCCACGGGGACGCGGTAAAGTCACATATAAAGGACTGTACACATAAACTATCACAAGCAACTATGTGTCATATAAAATCCTCTTCTTACTTCTCGCTAAGTCGTTACAACAACTTTCCATAAAGCTTTTATAACAACTTTTCACTTTAGAGAACGTAAGGCACTTTATCACATCTTTCTTTTTAATAACACTAAGGCATTTTCATAACTTGAAACCTTAGGGAAACTAAACTCACAGTACTACGTACATGCATACTTATAAAAGAATCATGCCACACCTTCTCTTTTAAATCAATAAACTTCTTCTTTTTAAAACTCAAGTTACATACTCTTTTGAAATCAAGTACCTTATGCCTTTAAATCAAGTTACTTGTTACACCCCGTAAGTCCAGGGCATGTTAAAGAGAATGTACGTAAGGATTCAGGACTTAAAAATTGGTACGAAAGGAAGAATTGTTTTTCCGAAGGAAAACCTTCCGAACATCGGAAAGGAAAAATGTTCGTTGATGAGAATTAGATTCTCGAAATGCATTGTTTGAGATGGATATGTGGGGCCCACTCAGGAAATTTTACATTTTTGTGGGGCCCACAAGGTTTTCGATATTTTGACCAATTATGGAAATTTCGGGATACTAAATTTTATGGACCAATGGGAGGTGACACATGTCACCATCCACATGGGTCATGTGGGACGAAATCATGGATAAGTGTAGCCAAATTTGGCTTGATAGAATTGACTAAGTCAAGATAGCTTGAGATAATTGACCACATCCTAGCCTTCTATTTGGATTAATCCTAGCCCTTGGTCTCTTTATATATTACTACTACTAGTAGCAAGACATTCCAACACTTAGAAAAAAATTGGCAAGACTTGTGTGCTCACTAAGGAGCTCTCGGCAATGGCACCCTATCCACACAAAAAAATTGCAATCTTGATTCATAATTCACAATACTTAAACCTAAGATCCCTAGAGGTATTCTAAGAGTTATACTAGCTTTATGGGAAGTTAGGTATAAACAACTTAAGAAAGATAAAAGGAACGGTTTACTTATGTGTTTATAAAAGACTTATATTGATTTCGGGAAAGCATAATAAGATGGTTTGATATAATACTATGGGTGTTAGTGTCTTGTAACGTTTGTGTAAAAGGGTATTCTTGTTGTGCTTATGTTGTTTAATGATAAGTTGTTATGTTAGTATTATATCACTCACCTACATGATACCGGGGTTGTCGCCTCCACGCGGTATACCTCGTGCGATGCAGACTATGATGCGAGGATACCTCATGCGGGTCCAGGGGACCTATGCGGAGCTACGAGAGTTCCAGGTTAGTGTGCGGGTGTTACACCCCGTAGTTCAGGTCATGCGCATGAGGGCGTACGAAACGGAGTAAGACTTAAAATTTTCAGAAGATAGGTTGATGGGTTGTTCCGGACGGGTTTTAGTCAACTTTAAGGCGGGTTATGACCCGGTACATTGAGAGTTCATAAGTGTTTCAAAGGCCTGGGGCGTAGTTCGTTGAGTCTAGATTCCAACGCAACCAACCGTTCGTCGATAGGACGTCGGAGTAGAAAGTTATGAGGGTTACAAGTTCGGTCGCAATGACAGAAATGTGTTTGAGCGGCGGCGCGCGGCGCCGGATGCAGTACGCGGCGCCTAAAGTTCTGAAGGGTCGCTGAAGTTGCAGCGCCTGGCGCCGAATAGCAGGCCGCGCCAAAGATCGTAGAGTCATGGAGGTTTCAGCGGCCAGGCGCCGTGGCGGGCGTGGATTTTGGGGAAAAAACTTAGAAAAGTCTGATTTTTGTTTTAAAAGAGACCATGGGAGGTGACAAGTGTCCCCATCTGATTTTCTGTTGCATGCAATATATTGACCAAGACTTGGACATTTTCTATCTTTCATCTTCTCTCTCTCTCTCTCAAATTGCTCCCCCTTCTCTCTAAAAACCCTTAGAAAAATCTGAATAGTTAAGAACCAAAAAGGAAGCTTGTAGCTAGCTTGTTGGCATTGTTGTGGTGGTGTTCTTGGCAAGGAAGCTAGCAATACTTGGAATAAGTTTTGGCTAAAACTTTAAGGTAATGATTCTTCCTTTAGATTTAGTTTATAGTGTTGCATGTTAAGAAGAAAGAACTTGTGGTAGTGAATAATGCTCTTAGAATCATTGCATGCTAGAAATGTGGTTTGGATATGAAAAATGGGTTAAGAGGAGATTATGAGCATGTTGTAGCCTAAAAACTACCTTAGAATTGTTAAGTGAATTGTTGTAAACTTATGGGGCAGAATTGGTATTTGGGTGTGTAATCCCCTTTAAATTGTTGGATTGATTGAGCCTTACAATGTGGTGTTTTGATGGTAAATTCGGCCTTGAGAAAGGTGGCAAAGTGAGTAGAAACAAAGGAAATCTCGCCCAATTTTCTATAGAATTTTAGTGGCTTTGAGTTAGATTATTCTACATTGGAATTAGAGGTTAATGAACATATCATGGTTATTATAGGTTGAAATATTACTTGTAGTTGAGCTTAGCAAGTGGATTGACCAAAGAGGTATGTGGAGCTTTCTTATCTCTTGAGCAATGAGTAGTTTGAACTATATAGCACGGTAGACGTCGTGTTTTAAATGAAGTAAATCTATTTGTTGTACTTGACTTGTTTCTTAAAATGTCTAAGTTGGTTGGGTTAGAGCTAACCCACTTATTCCTAAGTAATGGTTTAACCTAAATAAGGTAGATAAGGATTTCGTGACATGAAGAAGTATTACGAAATTGTGTGAGTTTGATTTGAAGTATAAGTCTCTTGGTTAATAAAAAGAACAAATCTTTTGAAACATAAGGAGTTATAACTACTTATGGGAGGTTAGTTGTAACGGCCTTATGAAAGAGTATGAACGTCTAAAGCTTTAAAGCATAAAGTTAGTATAACGGCTTTATGGGGAGTTGGTTATAATAACTTTATGAAAGGTTAAAGAGTTGGGTTTTCTTGAATAAGGTCATGAAAATGAGATTCATTTTGTATGTTAATGAAAGCCTAAAGAAGTTATGAGTTACTTGGACGTACCGCCAGTGATGAAGGATTCCACGGGTATGCTTCCATTGTCAGTTATGAGTTACTCGACGCATCGCATGATGAAGGATTCCACGGGTATGCTTCCATTGTTCGATTATGAGTTACGGACGTCGCCGATGATGAAGGATTCCACGGGTATGCTTCCATTGTTCAGTTATGAGTTACTTGGACGTACCGCCAGTGATGAAGGATTCCACGTATGCTTCCATTGTTCAGTTATGAGTTTACTTGGACGTCTGCTTGATGATGAAGGATTCCGGGTATGCTTCCATTGTTCGATTATGAGTTACTCGACGCATCGCCCGGTGATGAAGCGATTCCCGCATGCTTCCATTGTTCAGTTATGAGTTACTTGGACGTACCGCCAGTGATGAAGGATTCCACGGGTATGCTTCCATTGTTCAGTTATGAGTTACTTGGACGTACCGCCAGTGATGAAGGATTCCACGGGTATGCTTCCATTGTTCAGTTATGAGTTTACTTGGACGTACCGCCTGACGAAGGATTCCACGGTATGCTTCCATTGTTCGATTATGAGTTACTCGGACGCATACCGCCCGGTGATGAAGCGATTCCACGGGTATGCTTCCATTGTTCAGTTATGAGTTTACTTGGACGTACCGCCAGTGATGAAGGATTCCACGGGTACGCTTCCATTGTGTTTTGATTATGAGCTTCCTATTATTCATGCCGTGTAGTATACGATTGATGTTCCCATTGTTAGTAAGGCACAGTAAAAGGTAATTTGATTTCATCCCTGATCCCAGCTTGTTTTCAGACTTATGTTTTTATTACAGTATTTTCAGTTTCACATACTTGGTACTTGTTGTACTGACCTCCTTCGGGGGGCTGCGTTCATGCCGCAGGTCGAGATACATAGCTTGTTGATTCGCACTCTTAGGATCATTGTCCAGTTCTTGGAAGGCTCCATCCCTCCGGAGGCTTTGTCTTTTTGGTATGATTCCCTGAGGTTATAGACTTTTGTATATTCAGGGGGTATGGCGGGGCCCTGTCCCGCCACAGTTGTTATTCTTAGAGGTCTGTAGTCACGTTTGTGGTTTGGGCTGTAAGAATAAAGTTGTACTGTTTCACTATCGGTTAAGTTATTTTATGGAAGGCGGCCTTATCGGCTTGCTAGTGATGTTTACCTTATACAGATTTGTTTTATGTATGTTCCGCTGCTATTCTCTGACATATACACGAGTGGTACCTGGAAGGGTACTAGTCGCGACCGGTCTGGTCGTGACAGCGGGTTATACCTCACGCGATTATGTGGCCATGCGGACTACGAGTCCAGGCGATGCCGAGGAGTAGCTACCCTCGACGGGGTTATACCCTATGCGCCTATGCAGTGGCCTATGCGGCTACGGAGTCCGTGGATTAGGCTTGAATAATGATACTATGGGCGATTGGCCCTGCTTCGATCATTCGCAGCCTAGAAATGACCTCTATTTACCCATTGTTGCTTTGTTTATGATGCGGCACTATGCGCGTTACATCGTTGTTTCGTGCATATTTGTAAAATTGGTTTTAAAATGATATGATTTCATTTAAGTACTTTACATTTTCACATACTTAGTACCTGTTGTACTGACCTCCTTCGGGGGGCTGCGTTCATGCCGCAGGTAAGGGCAAGCAGGTGGTAGATCCACATCCTTAGGATCTCTTTGCTTTGGTGTCAGGAGCTCCATCTTCTCCGGAGGCTCGACTTTTGGGTATGATCTCCCTGTTGTTGTATATAGTTTTGTACATTCAGGTATGGCGGGCCTGTCCGCCATAGTTGTTATCTTCTTAGAGGTGCGTAGTCTATTGTACACTTGGGATGTAATCGCAAAAACTATGTTTATATATATATGCGAAAGCGACATTTTCTCGCATAAAACGTGTCTCATTTTACAATCGTTTCATGTCTTGTTTTATATTCGTGATTACTACGATGTATGACTACTTGGGTGCGGGTAAGGCACGATCCACGCCCCGGAATGGGTCGTGACAAAAGTGGTATCGAAGCGATTAATCTCGGAAAGTGTCTGAGCCGATCTAGTAGAGTCTTGATTATCGGTGTGTTGTGCACCACACCAATAATCGTGAGGCTATAGGATATTTAAGATTGGTTTCCATTCTTCTCACTCGAGATCGTGCCTTAGCGTGTTATAAGTTGGACCCCTAACGTATTCCTTTCTCGAATGATTATGCCTTCACGTAAGGCAACCCGCCCAGAAGGCGCAAGCGTGAGGAGCCGCTAGTAGGACACCGAGTTACGAGGCTCGGGCCCGCCTATACCCGAGACGGCGAGTTCCATGACGCCGCCCGGCCCCGCAGAGACCACAGATCCGCCTCCCGTCCCCACCGGGCGGAGGAGTTAGAGTACAAGGAGATGGCCCAACTTTTGGCGTGATCGTGGCGAACATGCGAGACCGATGGATCTGGCTCAGTTCAGCCCGATAGTACCGTGGTTCACCCGAGGCGAGATAGTTTGAGGCTACGAGATTTCTGAGTCAGAGCCCGCGAGTTTTACTGGTCGAGGCGGAGGATGATCCGCAGGAGTTCATCCGTCGCCATGAGATTATGAGGGTGATCGGGCGTCGGAGACCGAGTCCGTGACCGGTTCGCATCGTTTGCGTGATACCGCAATGATTGGTTTGATTCATGGGAGTTATCGGGAGAGCACGCGTCCCCGCTACTGGGATGAGTTCTCGGAGGCTTTCTCACTCACTTCTTGCCTCGCGGATGAGGAGGGCACGGTGACATATTTTTGTTCTTTGGCGAAGGGCGCAGGTTAGGGAGTATAATGTCGAGTTCGATTCTTTGGCTCGATATGTCCTCGCATTGGTAGCGGATATGGAGGGCGGTGCATCGCTACGCCAGGGCTAGATGATTATATGGCCGAAGTCTTGTGCGGGTGTGACTCTTGACCAGCATGGATATTACCGTATGCAGCTCACGACCGATGCAAGAGCGTCGAGGCCGACGGGTTGTGAGAGCGAGAAGAGGACCGGGCGGCGAGGTCCTTTGGTAGTTATCGGGGTGGACGGCCTCGAAGCCGGTCTAGATTCGCACCACGGCCGGCTTTCGAGTACTCTGCCGCGTCCTCGGCCTGGCCGAGTATTGTGGCGTCGTGGCCCCAGGACTTCGAACTTCAGGTGGCGAGAGGTGCTGGCGGTCGGGACCACCCCTCATTGTGGCCGTCGCGGTAGATCCTATTGGGATTTGTGGTACTCTCCGAGAGTTTGTTACGATTGCGGCGCCGGGTCATTTTGCGAGGGCTTGTCCGACCGGGGGCCGCGCTGGTGGTAGGGCTCAGCCTACAGGATCTGTTGTCGGTTCATCGTCTCCTACAGTTACTCGCCGAGGCGTGGTACTCATGGGCCAGCAGTCGCGGCAGGTCGTGGCGCGGGTCCAGCTTCTAGCGGTCCTCGTAATCGCATTTATGCCTTGTCGGCCAGCGGGACCGTGAGGCCTCACCGATGTCGCCACGTGTACCTTATCAGTCTCCGATTATGATGTGTATGCTTGATAGATCCGGGTTCTACTCTGTCCTATATATCTCCCCTTATTGCTAGTAGGATAGGGATAGAGCCTGAGTCCATAGACCCTTTTGAGGTAGCTACGCCAGTGGGTGATCTTGGTAGCTCGGCGGGTATATAGAGCTTGTCGGTGACCTTATGCACTCGTCGGACCTAGCCGACTTGATAGAGTTGGACATGACCGATTTCGACGTGATCACGGGTATGGATCGTTAGCTTCGCTATGCCAATGTAGGCTGCAGAGAGAGTGGTACGGTTCCATTTTCACAGGGAGCCGGTTGTTGAGTGGGAGGAACATCAGATCGCCGAGGGGTAGGTTTATTTCTACCAAGGCTAGAAAGAAGATGGTGCGAAGGGTATATCTACCATCTCATTCGGGTGTTTGATCGAGGCTGCGGTACAGATTTTGATCGATTCCAGAGTCGAGAGTTCCCACGCGTGTTTCGAGCGACCTCCCGGTATCCTCCCGAGAGGAGATAGAGTTTTGTATTGATGTCGCGGACACTCGGCCTATTTCCATTCCGCCATACAAAATGGCACCTGCCGAGTTGAGAGAGTTGAAGGACCAGCTGAGAGATTTGCTGAAGAAGGGCTTCATCAGACCTAGTGTTTCTCCCTGGGGAGCGCCGGTATTGTTCGTGAAGAAGAAGGACGGGGCCGCGCATGTGTGTTGATCTGAGCGGTGAACAAGGTGACCATTAAGAACAGAATACCCTTCCTGTGATTGATGATTTGTTCGACCACCGCGGTGCGAGATGTTTCTCCAAAATTGATCTGCGATCGCTATCATCAGTGCAGTCGAGAGGCGGATGTCCCTAATCGCATTCGGACCGTGCAGCATTATGAGTTCAGGGTCATGTATTTTGGGTTGACCAATGCTCCGACGGTATTCATGGATTTGATGAACCGAGTGTTCAAACCATTTTTTGACACGTTTGTGATAGTGTTCATCGATGATATCTTGGTTTATTCTCGCCAGCGTGAGCACGCGAGCATTTGAGGATCAGTGGCGGTTCTCCAGACCAGTTATACGCCAAGTTTTCCAAATGTGAGTTTTGGATAGCTTCGGCGGCTTTTCTTGGGCATATTGTCGGGGCCAATGGTATTCAGGTGGATACGGCCAAGATCGAGGCAGTCAGGACTTGGCTTAGACCTACTACTCCGACAGAGGTGCGCAACTTTCTGGGCCTTACAGGTTATTATCGACGGTTCGTAGAGAAGTTTGCTTCTATCTCTGCACCATTGACTAGGCTGACTCGAGGCGGCTAAGTTTGATGGACGATGCGTGTGGCGGGGTTTCGACATCGAAGGAGGCGACGACCGCCCCCGTTCTTACTCTTCCAGAGGGTCCAGACGGTTATGTCGTGTATTGTGATGCATCAGGCATCGGGTTGGGATGTGTGTTGATGCAGCAGGGCAAGGTTATAGCGTATGCATCCCGACAGCTTAAGAAACACGAGAGAAACTACCCCACCCATGATTTGGAGTTGGCAGCGGTGATTCACGCCTTGAAGATCTGGAGGCACTATTTGTATGGGGTTCATGTGGATATTTATACAGACCACAAGAGCCTCAGATATCTTTCACGAGGGAGCTGAACTTACGACAGAGACGGTGGTTAGAGCTGCTCAAGGATTATGATGTTGACATCCTGTACCACCCGGGGAAGGCCAATGTTGTGGCAGATGCTCTTAGTCGTAGGTCGATGGGGAGTCTATCAGATGTGCAGCCGGAGAGGAGGGGCCTGGTTCGCGATTTGCATCAGTTAGCGAGCCTTGGTGTCCGTTTGATTGATTCTGATAGCAGTGGGGTTCGAGTTCGAGAGGTTGCCGAGTCTTCCATCGTCGAGGAGGTGAAGAGGCAACAGTTTGAGGATCCGGTTTTGATTCGGTATCGTGATACGACTCTTCGTGAGGGCAAGGGTCCTTTTGAGGTAGCACCTGATGGGGTGCTAAGGTTTGAGGGCAGGTTGTGTGTTCGGATGTTTCGTGACTTCGGCAGTTCTCGGGAAGCACACGCGGCAGCGTTACTCTATCCATCCGGGGTCGACCAAGATGTACCACGACCTTAGATCTGTGTATTGGTGGGATGGCTTGAAGAGGGACGTTGCGAGTTCGTAGCTCGGTGCCGTGTTGTCGCAGTGAAGGTAGAGCACGAGGCCCGGTGGTTTGTTGCGCGATAGAGATCCCGACACGGAAGTGGGAGGTGATCAACATGGATTTTATCACGGATTACCTCGCACTCGCAGGAGACATAATTCTATTTGGGTTATCGTCGACGGTGTCAAATCAGCCCACTTTCTTCCCGTCGTGGCGACTTTTCGGTGAGGATTATGCCGACTTTACATCAGAGATCGCCGATCGCATAGAGTCCCTATTTCGATCATATCGCATGAGGAGCCCGGTTCTGGCTAACCTCGGAGGTCCTTCGAAGTGGTTTAGGGACAGCGGTGAGCACAATCTTGCATTCCATCCACAGACAGACGGACAGTGGCGCACTATCCACTCTCGAGGATATCCGCGAGCTGTCTTATTGACTTTAGGGGTAGCTGGGAGGATCATTTGCCTCTAGTTGAGTTTGCTTATAATAATAGCTACCACTCCAGTATTCAGATGACGCCTTATGAGGCCTTGTATGGGAGGAAGTGCAGATCGCCGATAGGCTGGTTCGATGTGGGCGAGGTGCAGTTAGTGGGACCAGATTTGGTGCAGCAGGCAGTGGATAAGGTGAAGCTTATCCAGGAGAGGTTACTGACAGCTCAGAGTCGACAAAAGTCATATGCAGATCATCATCGTCGGCATCTGGAGTTCGAGGTTGATGATTGGGTTTTCCTGAAGGTGTCACCCATGAAGGGTGTGATGAGATTCGGGAAGAAAGGGAAACTCAGCCTAAGGTACATTAGGCCGTATCAAATTGTTCGCAGGGTAGGCAAGGTTGCCTATGAGTTGGATCTGCCGTCCGATCTGGAGGCAGTGCATCCGGTTTTTCACGTTTCTATGCTGAGGAGATGTATCGGGGATCCATCTAGGGTACACCCGATTGACGATGTCCAGGTGACCGAGGTGTTATCGTATGAGGAGATTCCCATAGCGATAGTCGATCGTCAGGTTAGGCGTCTGCGGACCAAGGACGTGGCTTCCGTCAAAGTCTTGTGGCGGAACGAGCTCAGGGAGAAGATGACGTGGGAAGCAGAGGAGGACATGAGGCAGAGGTATCCTCACTTATTCCCCACACCTCCAGGTAACTTACTTTCCTACTTGTAAATTTTCATTGTCATATATGCCTAAGTATTGTTTTGTGGCCGTATGTGGCATTTGCGAACTGTTTAAGTTATAAGGAACCGGATCGTTAACTGTCTTGGGAAGGAACATTCGGGACGAATGTTTCTAAGGAGGGGAGAATGTTATACCCCGTATTTCCAGAGTATGTACGTGAGGGTGTACGTACAAAAGCTTAGCCTTAGTTAGGCATTATGGATGAAAAAGTTTGTGCACAACTCGCTTAAAGAATCGTTTTTCGACGAAACGTTTTACTAAACTCGCGTAGGGTAAATTCCGGCTATGTCATTTATAATTTTTGCGGATTTTTCCGAGAGACGAAACATTTTGGACCAACGGGAGGGTGACACTTGTCACCCTCATTGGACGGCAAAAATGGGCATAGTTGGCACGTTTTTTGTGCCTTTGCACAAGTCAAGGAGTTGGTAGGATATTTGTGTAGTAGATGGATAAGGACACTTGCCTAAATCTCCACCCTACACTTGCCTTGCACTTGGCATCATCTTGGCCATTGGTTGGCCATTTCTTGGCCTCCTCTCCCCCCCCCCCCCCCCTTGAGTGAAGCTTAGCCGAAACAACCCTCTTCCCCCTCTAGCCTAGCCGAAACCTACCCCCCCCTTTTGGTAGATAGTTGTCTTCCTAAATACCACAGCCCAAATCCCTTAGTACTTAGTAGAAGTTGTGAAGAACTTCTAAGGGTTCTTTGAGCTATCTGAGCGCATAAATTAGAGCTAAACCTTGCTCGAGCGACTTTTAACTTGGATAATTTTGGGCTTATCGAGGTAAATACTCTTGTCCTTCTATTGTAATTGGATATTACATATAAGAATAGTTAAGACTTGAGTATAAGATATGAAAGAATACTAATGAATAGAATTGAACTGTTATCACAGTGGAAGGGTATAAATGAAGAATAATTGAACTGTACTTACATAGGACTGTTTTACTGAGACTCGGGTAGCTTACTGCAGGGAAGACGCCCAATTTTCCGTAGGATAGAGAACCCTCTCGCTTAGAATCGCATGAGTAGTGCGACGTTGATAGACATGTCTGACTATTATAGGTTGATTCTCTGCGCGCGACATATTCGACTTGGCAGGTGGATTTCGCCGAGAAGGTATGTGATTCTTCCTAAGCATGATATTTTAAAATATGTATATATATATAGTACGGTAGACGCATACGTGTTAATCGAATAATAATTACGGCAATGTCTTTTGACTTAAGCCTGAATAATAATTACGGCGATGTCTTTTGACTTAAGCCTGAATAATAAGAATCTTGATGCATTTCAAAAGAATACTGAATCATTTTTAACAGAAGAGAACTAATTGGTTTTTAAACAAAAAGCTTAAGAGTTATACTAGCTTTATGGGAAGTTAGGTATAAACAACTTAAGAAAGATAAAAGGAACGGTTTACTTATGTGTTTATAAAAGACTTATATTGATTTATGGAAAGCATAATAAGATGGTTTGATATAATACTATGGGTGTTAGTGTCTTGTAACGTTTGTGTAAAAGGGTATTCTTGTTGTGCTTATGTTGTTTAACGATAAGCTGTTATGTTAGTATTATATCAATCACCTACATGATACCGGGGGTTAAGCCGCCTCCACGCGGGGTATACCTCAGCGATGCAGTGTGACTATGATGCGAGGATACCTACGCGGTCCAGGGGACTATGCGGAGCTACGAGTTCGTGTTAGTGTGCGGGGTTATACCTCATGCGGTCTATGTGGCCGCGGACTACGAGTCCAGACGCCGAGGAGTAGCTACCGATGTGGGGTTATACCCTGCGGGCCTATGCGAGTGGCCTATGCGGCTACGGAGTCCGTGATTAGGCTTGCATAATGATACTATGGGCGATTGGCCCGACTTGATCATTCGCAGCCTAGAAAAGACACTCGCAGTTTACCCATTGTTGCTCTTGTTTATGATGTGGCACTATGCGATTACATTGGTTGTTTCGTGCATTTTTGTAAAATTGGTTTTAAAATGATATGATTTCATTAAAGTACATTACAGTTTCACATACTTAGTACCGTTGCTTGACCTCGCTTCTGCGTTCATGCCGCAGGTAAGGGCAAGCAGGTGGTAGATCCACATCCTTAGGATCTCTTTGCTTTGGTGTCAGGAGCTCCATCTTCTCCGGAGGCTCGACTTTTGGGTATGATCTCCCTGTTGTTGTATATAGTTTTGTACATTCAGGGTATGGCGGGCCCCGTCCCGCCATAGTTGTTATCTTCTTAGGTGCAGAGTCTATTGTACAGTTGGGATGTAACTGCAAAAACTATGTTTATATATATATGCCGAAAGGCGACATTTTCTAGCATAAAACTGTGTCTCATTTTACAACAGTTTCATGTCTTGTTTTTATATTCCGCTGATTACTCTGATGTATGACTACTTGGGTGCCCGGGTAAGGCACCAGTCACGGGCCCCGGAACGGGTCGTGACATGGGCTTTTAGAGGTAAAAATCTTCGTCTTCTTAATGTAATTGAAGATTACATGTTGTAGTAGTTGATAAGTGAGCATGTGTTATATAGAATAATGTTTGAAAAGATTTGGATCATGTTGAGATGTTAAAATCAGAAATTGGCATGCTATCCATTAAAATTGTTAGTTATAATCGTCGCATGTTATTTAAGGAAAGGAATATAGTCGTTATAATTGATCATGACTTATATTACATGTTGGAATAACGACTTGGATTGAAAATGAATTGGAAAAGAATAGATGTTGTTGTTGTCCTTGATATTGCCGAGAATTGCCTAAAGATTATGGACAGTTTTATATTAATTGTGGACTAGAATTTTACACGTTCTGCTAGGCGTGTAATCCCCTTTGGTTAGCTGAATTATTGAGCCTTAAATATGGCATGTTGGTTATTGATTTCGGACCTTGAAAAAGGTGGAAAAGTAAGTAGAAACAAAGGAAGTGCTGCCCAATTTTCCGTAGGATAAGGACTTTATACATAGAATTATTCTACGATAGAGTGCTAGAAGTTGATAGACGTATTATGGTTATTATAGGTTAAAGTACTGTGTATAGAGTATTCTACTTGAAGGGTGGAATAGCTATCAAGGTTGAAGTACTTTGGAGCATTTTGTTACGTAACGTTAATCGTCGCGAGCTATGTGAACCTCTTCCTTCTTTTGGCATGATTCTACGTATGAAATATACATGTGGTGTTATTTCATGATTCCTTCTACTCTTAGAAGTTAAGAGGTACGTATGTTGATTTACTCTATGTAAAAAGTATGTCCAAATTATCCTAAGTCCTTACCAAGTCTTATGGGAGATGTTGGTAAGAATGGTTAGGAAGTTATGAGGTTTGATTTAAGTTACGTGTCACGACCCGACCGGCGATCGTGCCCTACACGGGCACCCGTTCTGTATACATCGAGAGAATAGCAATGAACATACATGACAGAAATATATGCACAAACAATAAACATCACAGGCTAGCCGATAAGGCCGCCTTCCATAATATGAACCAAATCAAAAGTACAACTGTACAACATCAGTTCTTACAGCCCAACCACAAATGTGAATACAGACTTAGGAATAACAATCGTGGCGGGACAGTGGCCTCGCCATACCCCGAATGTACATAAATCTACAACACTGTGGAAAAGATCGTACTAAAGAGACAAGCCTCGGATAAATGGAGCTTGACACCGATAAGTGATCCTAAGAATGAGGATCCACCACCTGCTTACCCTTTCCTGCGGCATGAACGCAGCCCCGAAGGGGTCATGACCAATATGTACTAAGTATGTAAACCGGAAAATCGTAATTACTACATAAGTTTAAAACAAAGCCGGAGACATGTATGATAACAAAATTACAGTACACAGTGCCTTACTAACAATGAGAGTAAATCAAGGGAATACGTACAACATCACAATAGGAGACTCCCGATCAAATCATGGGTAGCGAACCCATAGAAACAGGTGGTATAACGTCTTAGGGTTCTTACCCCTCATTTATACTCTTACCCTGAAGCAGGTGGTATAACGTCTTGGGGGTTTGCCCCTCATTTATACTCTTACCCTGGAGAAGGTAATAAAACAGGTGGTATAACGTCTTGGGGGTTTACCCCTCATTTATACTCTTATCCTGGAGAAGGTGGTATAGCGTCTTGGGGGTTTACCCCTCACTTATACTCTTACCCTATCTCAACCGGCCATCATACAATAAATAAGCAAGTTAGAATTCCCCCTAACTTCTTATTAGTCTTATTCGTCTACACTCTCATTTTAGTTTACTTAAGGCACTAACATGTCTTTTATATAAATCCGGGAATTTAACCCAAAGTACTACGTACTTCAACCTTTTAAAAATGATTCATTTTCATATAGAACTTCCAAGATACTATAAACCGTAGTATCAAGTCAAAATTACTTTTCAAGACAAGTCACAATACCTTTAAACATAAAGTTAGGTTTCTAAATCAAGTGACTCATTTTATTAAAAAACCTTAGGCAATTGATGCCTTAAAAATCAAATTGCCTTTTCATTAAAGTTAAGTCATTTATCTTTCCATAAAGCAAATATAACCAACTCCCCATAAAGTCGTTACATTCGCTTTATACCTTAGCCATAAACAATTTCCTATCCAAGGAACTTATACGTTTAAAACGAAACAAGTATCATATACTTTAAAACTCTTCAAGTCCCTTTACTTTAATAAAACATTAGACATCCTTAATACTTTCAAAGAAGTGAGTTAATCTCCTAACTCACCCAACTTGGCTATTCAATAAACTAGTAGAGGATATCAAGATCTTGTACGTCTACCGTACTTATATACGTGCAACTAGTCATGCTCAAAGGATAGGAAAAGTTCTACATACCTCGCCGGGTCAAACCACTTGCCAAGTACAAAGTCCCGCCCGTAGTATGTCAACCTATAATATTCACAATACGCATATTAAAGCCTTACTTCAAACGTAGAATATTATAAGTGTCAAGTCGCTAAATTCTACGGAAAATCGGACAGCACCTCCTTTGTTTCTACTCACTTTTCCACCTTTTTCAAGGCCGAATACAATAACCAAACACGCCACATTTAAGGCACAATCAAAGCAATTAATCAATAGGGGATTACACGCCTACTAGACGTGTAAAATTCCGCCCCACAAACGATAACAAACTAATACAACTACTAGTCCAATTTTCGGCCATAATGAATACAACAATACCAATTCTTATCCAATTTCCATTTCAATCCAAATTAGTAGCATAACATGATATCAAGTCGCATTTGATTATAACTACCATAATCTTCAAGTAAGTGACATGCGACGATTTCTAATAAACGACCAATTAGTAATCAAATCTTCAAGTGGCTTGTATAACATTTCGGATTTAAGCTACAAGCAATCCATAATACTTATAAACTTCAGCATATCAACTTCATGCTAGCAACATGTATAGCTAACAACAACAATATAAATATATAATCTTGTAACACCTTTAAAAGACAAGATTATACCTCAATGAACCTTAATCCAACTCCAATCCGAAGTCGCTCCTTAGTAGCTTAGAGCCTCTCCAAGATACTTCAATCTGCTTGTTGAGACCCTTAGAACAACACCAACAAATATCCTTCAAATCTCCAAACAAAACCTAGAAAGATAACTAGGTTTTCATTTTGCGACTAACCCGTAAACTATCTTTTTTCAAGATTTTGCTATTGAGATATGTTTACAATACACATAAGAACCTTGGTTTAAAGTGGGGAGCTAAAAGAACAAGGAACAAAGATTTTTCCTTTTTTTCCAAGAGGAACCCGAGAGCATGCTTCAATGTTCTTCAATTTTTTTTGTGAAATTTGGCTAAGTGTTAGCTCTCTCTTGCTACTAGTAGTAATATATAGCACATTGGATAGGCTCTTAGTAAAAAAATCAAGACTTTGTGGGTCCTTTGACCAAGTCAAATCTCTCAAGCTTCAAGTTGCAAGACTTTAGTCATACAAGACTATGGTCAATGACCATCTTAGCCATGACATTTTCGTCCAAGGCATCACTAAGGGGGGGTGACACATGTCGCCCTTCCATTCGCCACAATAATACATTTTCCGACAATTTCATATTTCCGATAAATTTTTTTACAAGTCTCAAATCTTAACACTTGTGAGTTCTTACGTACGTTCTTAAAACATGTCCTGTAAATACGGGGTGTAACATTCTTCCCCCCTTAGAAACATTCGTCCCCGAATGTTCTTTCGGAGTCAAACTTATAATTAGCGACATAGTTTCCTTACACAACCCCGACATACCAATACTGCCACACATGGCCACATAATAGCATTTACACAAAACAAATGCTTCAATTAAAACTTGACAAGTAAGGGAAGATGAATTTACCTGAAGGCATAGGAAATAAGTGAGGATACTTCCTCAACATGTCCTCCTCCGCTTCCCAAGTCATCTCCTCCCGGTTATCATTCCTCCACAGGACTTTGACGGAAGCTACATCCTTGGTCCGCAGTCGCCTGACCTGGCGATCGAGTATCTCTATGGGACTCTCCTCATACGATAACCCCTCTGTCACCTGGACCTCACTAGTAGGGAAAACTCATTTGGATCACCGATACACTTCCGCAACATAGAAACATGGAAGACCGGATGTACGCCTCTAACTCGATGGCAGATCCAACTCGTAGGCAACCTTGCCCACTCTACTGACGATCCGGTAGGGCCCAATGTACCTTGGGTGAGTTTCCCCTTCATCGAATCTCATCACACCCTTCATGGGTGACACCTTCAAGAAGACCCGTGCCTACGAAACTCAAGTCTGCGCCGATTATCCGCATATGACTTCGCCGACTGGTCGCTAATAGTCTCTCCCGGATAAGCTTCACCTTATCCACACTGCTGTACCAAGTTCGCCAACTAATCGCACCTCGCCCACGCCGAACCAACCAATCGGCGACTGCATTTCCGCGCATATAAAGCCTCGTATGGCGCCATCTCGTATCTTGGAATGGTAGCCGTTGTTATAAGCAAACTCTACAAGAGGCAAGTGATCCTCCCGCTACCACGAAATCAATCACGCAGTTCGCAACATATCCTCGCGTTCGGATAGTACGCTCTTCCGCCCGCCGACCGAGGATGAAATGTTTGTCGAGACTCACATGTGTCCTAAACCCTTCGGAAAGACCTCTAAGTTAACCGTAACCGGGCTCCTATCGATATAATCGACACGGGGACACCGCGACCTCACAATCTCTCGATGTATAATCGGCATAGTCCTCACCAACGCCGCTCCGACTGGGAAGGAAATGGGCTGATTTCGACTGTCAACAATAACCCAAATGGAGTCGTACTTCCTCGAGTACGAGGTAACCTATAACAAAGTCCATGTTGATCACCTCCCACTTCCAAGTCGGAATCTCAATAGCCGCAATAATCCACCGGCCTCCGGTGCTCGACCTTGACCGCGGCAATTGAGACATGTGCAACAAAACTCGCCACGCCCTCTTCGGCCATCCCACCAATACAAACATCTGAGGTCATGGTACATCTTGGTCGACCCCGGATGAATAGAATAACGAGCACTGTGTGCCTCCCGCAATCGCTAACGGCATCGACACATCGGGAACACACGATCGGCCCTCGGATCTCAACACCATCAGCGCTACCTCGAATAGACTCTTCTCCTCCCGAAGAGCCGCATCTCTATACGCATCAACACTGGGTCCTCAAACTGTCGCCTCTTCACCTCATCAACGATGGAAGACTCGACAACCTCACGAACCCGTACCCTGCTATCGTCGGTAGCGATCAGTCGAACCCCAAGGCTCGCTAAGTGGTGGATTTGACGGACCATGTCCTGTCTCTCTGGCTGTACCTCTGACAGGCTCCCCATCTATCTACGACTCAAGGCATCAGCAACTACGTTGGCTTTCCCCGGATGGTATAGAATGTCAACATCATAGTCTTTCAGCAACTCTAACCACCGTCTCTGTCTCAAGTTCAGCTCCCTCTGCCTGAAGATATACTGGAGGCTCTTGTGGTCTGTATAAATATCCACATGAACCCCATACAAATAATGTCTCCAAATCTTCAAGGCATGAATAACTGCGGCCAATTCTAAGTCATGGGTAGGGTAATTCCTCTCATGCTTCCGTAACTGCCGGGAAGCATAGGCTATAACCTTGTCGTCGCATCAAAACACACCCAGCCCGATACAGAGGCATCACAATAGATCACGTGCTGCCTAACCCCTCAGGAAGAGTAAGAACTGGGGCTGTAGTCAACCTCTCTTTCAAAGAATCGAAACCCCGCCGCAAGCCTCGTCGGCTGGAACTTGGCCGCTCGAGTCACTAGTCAACGGTCGAAATCGAAAGCAACCGCTCCACAAACCTACGATAATACCGCCGCCAATTTCTAAGCTGCGCACTCTGGCGAGTAGTAGGTCTCGCCAAGACTCATCGCCTCAATCTTTGCCGTATCCACGCGAACACCATCAGCCCGATAATATGCCCAGGAATGCCATCGAGGCCAACCAAAACTCACACTGAGAACTTGGCGAATAGCTGCGGCCCGGAGGACCCAATCTGATCCTCAAGTGATCTGCATGCTCGCTCGTCGCGAATAAACCAGATGTCATCAATGAATACAATCACAAATGTATCCAAAATGACTTGAACACGGCTCATCAAATCCATAAATACCGCTGGAGCGTTGGTCAAACCGAAAGACATAACCCTAAACTCATAGTGCACATACCGGGTCCTGAATGCAGTCTTTGGGATGTCTGCCTCTCGAACTCGAACCTGATGATAACCGCATCACAGTCTATCTTTGAGAAACACCTCGCACTCAAATGTGGTCAAACAAATCATCAATCCGGGGAGGTAATTTATTCTTGATGGTTACCTTATTCACCGCTCGTAATCAACACATACGCAGTGTCCCATCCTTCTTCTTCACGAACAAGACCGGCGCTCCCCATGGAGATACACTAGGCCTGATAAAGCCTTTCTCCAGCAAATCTTTCGGTGGTCCTTCACTCCTCAACTCGAAAGTGCCATCAGTATGGCGGAATGGAAATAGGTCGAGTGTCTGGCAACGTGTCAATACAAAACTCAATCTCCCTCTCAGGAGGGATACTCGGAAGATCATCTGGGAACACATTTGGAAACTCCCTAACCACTGCATCGATCAAGAACGGCACCTCACCTCTGTATCAAATACCCGAACGGATGATAGATGTACCCTTCGCACCATCTTCCTAGCCTTGAGGTAAGAAATAAACCTACCCACCGGCGACGTTGTGTTGCCCTTCCACTCGATAATCGCTCGCCAGAAACGAACGAACCAACTGTCCCTACCAACGTTGGCATAACAAGAGCCAACCGGTCCATACCCATAATGACATCAAAATCGTCATCTCCAAATCTATCAAGTCCTGCGGTCGGCGACGTAAATATAAACCTGACAACCTCTGACACCCGCCTAACACCGAATCTCCCATAGGCGTAGCTACCTCAAAAGGCTCTATCGACTCGGCTCTATCCCGATTCTACCCGCACAAGAGGACACATAGGACAAGGTAGAACCCGGATCTATCAAAGCATAAACGTCACGGCATGAAATCAATAATGTACTGGCGGCGACGCTGGGAAGCCTCCGATCTGGCGGTGGCTAATGAATATATGCGGTTCTGTGGACAGCTAGAACTGGAACCTCCACCAAGACCTCTACCGCGGCCTGCCGGTCCGTGAGTACCCTGCCCTCCGGGGCGCATAACCACAGAAGGAGAAGAAGACCCAGAAACAGATCCTGTCGGCTGCACCGTACCACCCATGCCGCCTCTAGACGAACAATCTCTCCTCAAATGGCCCTGCTGGCCACACGAGTAACAAGCTCCCGAAGCTCTGCGACATTCGCCCTGGTGAAACCTACCGCATCGAGCACACTGAGGTGTGGGTGGTCCCGATCAGTGATGGTTCCTGCCTCCCTGAAATCCCGAAGTCCCGGAGCCCTGACCTGCTCCTGAATGACTTGGTTGATCAGACCTCTTGCCAGAAAACCGTGAAGGAGCACTCTGTGCTGACTGGAAAGTGGACCTGGTTTGCTGCTGAGGTTGTCCGCCTCGAAAACTGCCCTGATGTCCTGGACCTCTTGGGCTGGCCTGAGTCAATCTGGTCCTCTCTCTCTCTATCCTCAATCCCCTGCGCATAGGCCTGCATCCGGGCGATGTCCATACCGGGCTGAAGAGCCACACCCAAGCATGCGGTAATCATATGACGGTCAAGCCCCATCACAAAACGATGAACCCTATCCGCCATGTCAGCTATAATAGTATGCGCATGTCTGGCCAAGGAGTCAAACTCCAAGCTATACTCCCTGATAGTCCTCCCGTTCTGCCTCAAGGTCAAGAATCTGTCTACCCGGGCTCTCCTCATCTCAGGAGGCAAAAAGTGAACCATGAAGGCCTCTGTAAACTCCTCCCAAACAGCTGGAAGAGCATCATCACCTCTCGAAAGCAACCACGACTCAAACCAGTTCAACGCAATATCGCGTAACCGGTAGGAGGCTAGCGTAATGCATCTGTCTGAAACCCTAAGAACCTGCATGGTCCACTGTAGCTGCCGAATGAACTCTTGCGGATCCTAATCCGACCTAGAACCATAAAACTCAGGTGGATGACAACCCAAAAAATCCCTAACCCGCAAACTGTCGGCCCTAGGGTGGGCTGCCAGCTCACTCGTATTGTCCGACTACTATCTGGTCATTAAGGACCGCTCCTCGTAGTTCTATACTCAAGGCCGCGGGCGGAGGCTCGTACCGGAACCTCCGGAGCTACTGCCGCTCTCGTCTCCTCTAATACTGCCGGCGTGGCTGAACTCTCCGACCCGCCTACTACCTCAGGCATAGCCTGTGCCCGAGTCCGTGTAACCCTATGAGTACCGCTAGCAGCTCCTGCTGCTGCCTTGCCCTTCTGGGCCCTGGTCGCCTTCCGTGGAGGCATATCTGTTTCATAAGACTAGGTCAGAGAGGATTCAACCTAATAAGACAGCTCTACTGCACAATCTCAGAGAGAGAAGAATGGAAACCAATCCTAAATGTCCTGCAGCCTCCTGATTATAGATGTGGTGCACAACACACCGATAATCAAGACTCTACTAGACACGGTCTGTAGACACTTTCCGAGGACTAACTGCTCTGATACCACTTTTGTCACGACCCGACCCCGGGCCGCGACTGGTGCCCTACCTGGGCACCTCGTTCAGGTATACATCAGAGAATAGCAGCGGAACATACATGACAGAAATATATGCACAAACAATAAACATCACAGGCTAGCCGATAAGGCCGCCTTCCATAATATGAACCAAATCAAAAGTACAACTGTACAACATCAGTTCTTACAGCCCAACCACAAATGTGAATACTGCACTTCAGGAATAACAATCGTGGCGGGATGTGGCCCGCCATACCCCGAATGTACATAAATCTACAACACTGGGAAAAGACTGTACCAAAAAGACAAGCCTCCGGATAAATGGAGCTTCTGACGTCTGATAAGTGATCCTAAGAATGAGGATCCACCACCTGCTTACCCTTTCCTGCGGCATGAACGCAGCCCCCGAGGAAGGGGGTCAGTACACAATATGTACTAAGTATGTAAATCGAAAATCGTAATTACTACATAAGTTTAAAACAAAGCCGAGACATGTATGATAACAAAATTACGATACGATTGCCTTACTAACAATGAGAGTAAATCAAGAGAATACGTGCAATCATCACAATGGGAGACTCCCGATCAAATCATGGGTAGCGAACCCATAGAAACAGGTGGTATAACGTCTTAGGGTTCTTACCCCTCATTTATACTCTTACCCTGAAGCAGGTGGTATAACGTCTTGGGGGTTTGCCCCTCATTTATACTCTTACCCTGGAGAAGGTAATAAAACATGTGGTATAACATCTTGGGTGTTTACCCCTCATTTATACTCTTATCCTGGAGAAGGTGGTATAGCGTCTTGGGGGTTTACCCCTCACTTATACTCTTACCCTATCTCAACCGGCCATCATACAATAAATAAGCAAGTTAGAATTCCCCCTAACTTCTTATTAGTCTTATTCGTCTACACTCTCATTTTAGTTTACTTAAGGCACTAACATGTCTTTTATATAAATCCGGGAATTTAACCCAAAGTACTACGTACCTCAACCTTTTAAAAATGATTCATTTTCATATAGAACTTCCAAGATACTATAAACCGTAGTATCAAGTCAAAATTACTTTTCAAGACAAGTCACAATACCTTTAAACATAAAGTTAGGTTTCTAAATCAAGTGACTCATTTTATTATAAAACCTTAGGCAATTGATGCCTTAAAAATCAAATTGCCTTTTCATTAAAGTTAAGTCATTTATCTTTCCATAAAGCAAATATAACCAACTCCCCATAAAGTCGTTACATTCGCTTTATACCTTAGCCATAAACAATTTCCTATCCAAGGAACTTATACGTTTAAAACGAAACAAGTATCACATACTTTAAAACTCTTCAAGTCCCTTTACTTTAATAAAACATTAGACATCCTTAATACTTTCAAAGAAGTGAGTTAATCTCCTAACTCACCCAACTTGGCTATTCAATAAACTAGTAGAGGATATCAAGATCTTGTACGTCTACCGTACTTATATACGTGCAACTAGTCATGCTCAAAGGATAGGAAAAGTTCTACATACCTCGCCGGGTCAAACCACTTGCCAAGTACAAAGTCCCGCCCGTAGTATGTCAACCTATAATATTCACAATACGCCTATTAAAGCCTTACTTCAAACGTAGAATATTATAAGTGTCAAGTCGCTAAATTCTACGGAAAATCGGACAGCACCTCCTTTGTTTCTACTCACTTTGCCACCTTTTTCAAGGCCGAATACAATAACCAAACACGCCACATTTAAGGCACAATCAAAGCAATTAATCACTAGGGGATTACACGCCTACTAGATGTGTAAAATTCCGCCCCACAAACGATAACAAACTAATACAACTACTAGTCCAATTTTCGGCCATAATGAATACAACAATACCAATTCTTATCCAATTTCCATTTTAATCCAAATTAGTAGCATAACATGATATCAAGTCGCATTTGATTATAACTACCATAATCTTCAAGTAATTGACATGCGACGATTTCTAATAAACGACCAATTAGTAATCAAATCTTCAAGTGGCTTGTATAACATTTCGGATTTAAGCTACAAGCAATCCATAATACTTATAAACTTCAACATATCAACTTCATGCTAGCAACATGTAGAGCTAACAACAACAATATAAATATATAATCTTGTAACACCTTTAAAAGACAAGATTATACCTCAATGAACCTTAATCCAACTCCAATCCGAAGTCGCTCCTTAGTAGCTTAGAGCCTCTCCAAGATACTTCAATCCGCTTGTTGAGACCCTTAGACCAACACCACCAAATATCCTTCAAATCTCCAAACAAAACCTAGAAAGATAACTAGGTTTTCGTTTTGCGATTAACCCGTAAACTATCTTTTTTCAAGATTTTGCTATTGAGATATGTTTACAATACACATAAGAACCTTGGTTTAAAGTGGGGAGCTAAAAGAACAAGGAACAAAGATTTTTCCTTTTTTTCCAAGAGGAACCCGAGAGCATGATTCAATGTTCTTTAATTTTTTTGTGAAATTTGGCTAAGTGTTAGCTCTCTCTTGCTACTAGTAGTAATATATAGCACATTGGATGGTCAAGATATGAACAATTAGGTGGCTTGGATAGGCTCTTAGTAAAAAAATCAAGACTTTGTGGGTCCTTTGACCAAGTCAAATCTCTCAAGCTTCAAGTTGCAAGACTTTAGTCATAAAAGACTATGGTCAATGACCATCTTAGCCATGGAATTTTCGTCCAAGGCATCACTAAGGGGGGTGACACATGTCGCCCTCCCATTCGCCACAATAATACATTTTCCGACAATTTCATATTTCCGATAATTTTTTTTACAAGAATCAAATCTTAACACTTGTGAGTTCTTACATACGTTCTTAAAACATGTCCTGTAAATACGGGGTGTAACACTATGTGCCTTGATTTATTTGAAGTAAGTAAGTTGATTTGTATTTGAAAATGACTTGGATTTATATGTGAAAAGGGACTTTATTTTATAAGTGGAAGTTATATGATTTTAAAGAGAATAAGTTACTTGGTTTTGGAAGTGTATGAAACTTTATTTTTCAAGTTATGGGACTTGATGTTACACCCCGTATTTACAGGACATGTTTTAAGAAGGTACGTGAGAATCCCAAATGTTAAGATAAGAGACTTGTAAAAATTTATCGGAATTATGGAATTGTCGGAAAACGAAATATTGTGACGAATGGGAGGGTGACACGTGTCACCCCCTTATGTTGTCTTGGACGAAATTTAGCATGGACAAAAGGGTCATTTGACCATTTTTAGGAAGACAAGTCTTGCAAGTTGAAGAGCTTGACAATGTTGACTTAGTCAATGGGACCACAACTCTTGATATTTCAAAGAACTTCGCCACACATTTGTGCACATCTTGACCCTCCATTGAACTATATAGTAGTACTAGTAGCAAGACAAGCTCAACACTTAGCTAAATTTCAAGAGAATTTGAAGAACTCTCAAGGCTTGCTCTCGGGTTCACTAGCCAAGAAAGAAAAAAAAAATTGTTTGTTGTCCATTAAGCTCCATACTTTAAACCAAGGTTCATGAGAATATTGTAAGTGTATCTCAATAGAAAATCTCGGAAAAAGATAGTTTTCGTGTTAGTCGCAAGATGAAAACCTAGTTGCTTTTCTAGGTTTTGTTTGGAAGATTGAAGGAAAGTTGTTTGTGTTGTTCTAAGGGTCTCAGTGGCATATTGAAGTGTCTAGAAGAGGCTCTAAGTTGCTATGAGCGACTTCGGATTTGAAGTTGGACTAAGAATCGTTGAGGTAATAATCTTGTCTCTTAAGTGTTACAAGATTATATATTGTTGTTAGCTTTACATGTTTGCTAGCATGAAGTATATGTGTTGAAGTTTCATAAGTGTTATGGATTGATTGTAACCTAAAAACCGAAATGTCATTTAAGCCATTTGAAGATTACAATTTGGTAGTTTATTAGAATCGTCGCATGTTACTTACTTGAAGATTATTGTAGTTATAATCGATTGCGACTTGATATCATGTTATGCTAACAACTTGGATTGAAAAGGAAATTGGATAAGAATTGGTGTTATTGTATCTCAATGTTGCCGAATTGGCCTAGTAGTTTGTATTAGTTTGATATCATTTGTGGGGCGGAATTTTACACGTCTTGTAGGCGTGTAATCCCCTATTGTTAGTTGCATTGATTGGGCCTTAAATGTGGCGTGTTTGGTTATTGAATTCGGCCTTGAAAAAGGTGGTAAAGTATGTAGAAACAAAGGAGGTGGTGTCCGATTTTCCGTAGAATTTAGTGACTTTACACTTATAATATTCTACGTTTGAAGTAAGACGTTAATAGACGTATTGTGGTCATTATAGGTTGACATACTACGGGCGGGATATTGTACTTGGAAAGTGGTTTGACCCGAAGAAGTATGTAGATCTTTCCTATCTTTTGAGCATGAATAGTTGCACGTATATAGTACGGTAGACGTACAAGACCTTGACATCCTTTACTTGTTTTTTTAAGAATGGCCAAGTTGGATGAGTTAGGAGATTAACTCACTTCTTTAAAATTATTAAGGATGCCCTTAGTTTTTAAAGTTAAGGGACTTGAAGGGTTTTAAAGTATTTGATACTTGTTTCGTCTTAAACGTATAAGTCCCTTGGATAGGAAATTGTAATTGGCTAAGGTATAAAGTTAATATAGCGACTTTATGGGAAGTTGGTTATATTAGCTTTATGGAAAGATAAATGAGGACAAATGACTTGTTTTAATGAAAGGCAATTTGGTTTTAAGGCATCAATTGCCTAAGTTTTTATGAGAAAAGAAGTCACTTGATTTAGAAGCCTAATTTTATTTCTAAAAAGTATTGTGACTTGTCTTGAAAAGTAATTGTGACTTGATACTACGGTTATTAGTATCTTGGAAGTTTTATACGAAAAACAGTCATTTTTAAAAGAGTGGAAGTATGTAGTACTTGGGTTAAACTCCCGGATTTTTATAAAGGACATGTTAGTGCCTTAAGTAAACTAAAATGAGAGTGTATATGAACAAGAATAATAAGAAGTTAGGGGATTTCATAACTTGCTTATATATTGTATGATAAGCCGGTAGTGCTTATGTTATGTATGATAGCCGGTTTGTGCTAGTGGTATATTATTCATTCGGTCATTCTGGGTTTGTGGCATTTGTATATTCCGTGGATTTGCTACCCATGATGCGAGGAATACCTCATGCGAGTCCGTAAGGGCTTATGCGGGTGAAATAGTCTCATGCGGGCAGATACAGCCTATGCGAGGAATACCTCATGCGAGTCCGTGAGGGCTTATGCGGGTGAAATAGTCCCGCGAGAAATACCTCACGCGGGTCCACGGGACCTATGCGGGTGAAATAATCCCGAGTAGGATTGCTTAATGATCTGCGGGCGGTGGTCCCGCTTTGATCGTGAGCTTCCTATTTTATGTTGTAAGTATACTCCTATTTACTCTCATTGTTAGTAAGGCCTGATGTCTCGTAATTTGATTATCATACATGTCTCCGGCTTTATTTTAAACTTATGATGTAATTACAGTATTTTCCAGTTTTACATACTTAGTACATATTGTGTAACGACCCTTCTCGGGGCTGCGTTCATGCCGCAGGGGTAGCGGTGGTGGATCATCATTCTTAGGATCAC
The DNA here is from genome assembly GCA_029844215.1 of Przewalskia tangutica. Lineage (NCBI taxonomy): Eukaryota > Viridiplantae > Streptophyta > Magnoliopsida > Solanales > Solanaceae > Przewalskia > Przewalskia tangutica. The sequence continues at coordinate 67,149 of JAQGDG010000196.1, read as the reverse complement.
CGATCGACGTTAGAAGCTCCATTTCTCGGAGGCTTGTCTTTTAGTGCTCTTTCCCGATGTTGTAGATTTATGTACATTCGGGGTATGGCGGGTCTGTCCCGCCATTGTTATTCTAAGTGCTGTAGTCACATTTTGTGGTTTGGGCTGTAAGAACCGAGTTGTACAGTTTTGCTTTTGATTATGCATATTTTATGGAATACGGCCTTATCGGCTAGCCTGTGATGTTATTGTCTAAACATGTTGTATGTTGTGTATGTTCCGCTGCTATTCTCTGATGTATACACGCAGGGTGCCTGGGTAGGGCACCGCGGCTCCGGTCGGTCGTGACAAAAGTGACAGTTACATCCCAACTTTACAACAGGACTACAGACCTCTAGGAATGTAAACAACTATGGCGGGACAGGGCCCCGCCATACCCTGAATGTACAAAATATCTACAACACTAGGGAGAGTCGTACCAAAAGTCGAGCCTCCGGAGAAATGGAGCTCCTGACACCAGAGTAAGGATCCTAAGAATGAGGATCTACCACCGCCCCTTTACTGCGGCATGACGCAGCCGAAGGAGGTCAGTACAACAGGTACCAATTATGTGAAACTGTAAAGTACTTTAAATGAAATCATATCATTTTAAAACCAAGTTTACAAATATGTACGAAACAACCAATGTAACCGCACATAGTGCCACATCATAACCAAAAGCAAAATAGATATAACATAACTGGTCCTTTCTAGGCCGCTAATGATCGAAGCAAGGCCAATCGCCCATAGTATCATTATGCGAGCCTAATCCTGGAACTTCCGCATCGCATAGGTCACACGTGGACCGCATGAGGTATTCCACGATCGGGGTAGCTAACCGCGGTATCCTCCCGGACTCCGCAGTCCGCATAGTCACATAGACCGCGTAGTCACATTGCATCGCATGAGGCATTCTCGCGTCGGGATAATACACCCGGAATGATCAATCCTGGAACTCCCGAAGCTCCGCATAGTCACACAGACCGCATAGGCCGTATAGACCCGCATCAAGTCCTCGGTATAACAAGTCAAGGGGGTATGTGATATAATAACAGTACAACAGGCTTAACGTTTAACAACGTAAGCACAACAAGAATAACCCCCTTACACAACATCATAAGACACTAACACGCGTAGCATCATAACATGTTTACTTATCAAACCATCTTACTATACTTCTCAGAAATCAATACAAGACTTTCATAAACAAATAAGTAAACCGTTCCTTTTATCTTTCTTAAGTCGTTACACCTAACTTCCCATAAAGTCAGTATAACTCTTTAAGCTTTTAAAACCAAGTATTACTTTTCTTTCAAAAAATGATTCATAATTCTTTTGAAATACTTCAAGATTCTTATTATTTTAAACTCAAGTCAAAAGACATCAGAGTAAAACCAGTTTTAGTTAACACACGTACGTCTACCGTACTATATATATATCAAAAATATCATGCTCAAGAGGATAGGAAGAATCACATACCTCCTCGGCGAAATCCACCTGCCAAGTCGAATATGTCGCGTGCAGAATATCAACCTATAATAGTCAAATACGTCTATCAACGTCTAGACTATTTTGTAGAATATTCTAAGCAGAGGGTTCTTAATTCTACGGAAAATTGGGCAGCACTTCCTACACAAACTACTCAAGTCATCAGTAAATAGGTCTATGTAATCTAATTCAATTCTCTTCTTTTATACCCTCCTTCTATATAACTTATACTTATTTCTATACAACTACAGTATGTAATCTCCAATTACAATAGAAGGACAAGATATTTACCTCGACAAGCCCAAAATTATCCAAGATAAATGTCGATCCTGAGCAAGGTTTAGCTCCTATTCTGTGCGCTCCGATAGCTCCAAGAAACCCTTAGAAGTTCCCAAACAACTTCTACTTAATACTTCAACCAACTATGAAGATTTTCCTTAGGGTTTCGTTTGTGACTAATGGATAGAAGGTAGTATTTCTGGGCTTTTAGTATAGAGGTGACTTTGGAATACTACAAGGTATTTGGCTAAGGTATTTTGGGATAGTAACAATACTTGGAGAATATTTTTCTACCAAAGGGGGTGGGACGAAACTACAAGGAAGGGAGGGAAGGGGTGTTTGGGAAACAAAGGGGAGAGGACTTGGGCGAGAATACTAATAGAGGGGAGGATTTTTGGAGACTTGGAAAATGTTTTGTGGATGAAGAAGTCTTGCAAGAGAGGTATTTATAGAACCACCAAGGCAAGATTAAAACAAATGGAGGTGTAGATTTGGTAGCTTGTTCAAGTGAAGTCTTCCACCAAGTGTCACCACAATGTTGGGACATATGTCCACCACAACATTGAGACATATGTCCCCACAACAATGAGCCATGTGGCCTCCACTAGGCTCACAAAACCGTCCAAAAATACCTACCCCCACTACCCAAAAATATCTTGCAAGACTTGACCATTTGACTTGTCCACTAGGCCACCATTTCGTCCAACCCATGCCAACTAAGGGTGACACATGTCGCCCTCCTATTGGTCCAAAATATTTCATCTCTCGGAAAAATCCGTAATCGGTTATAATATTAAAAACGTAGAATTTCCTTCACAAGGTTCGGAATCTTTTCCGACGAAAGTTTATAATTTCATTCTTAACCTAATTAAATAATCGTACGTACGTCCTCGCATACATACTCTGGAAGTACGGGGTATAACATTCTCCCCTCCTTAGAAACATTCGTCCCGAATGTTCCTTCTCAAGACAGATAATGAAGAAGTTTCTCATAACTTAAACAGTTTGCAAATGCCACACATGGCCACAATACAACACTTAAGCATATATGTCAATGAAAATTTACAAGTAGGAAAGTGAGTTACCTGGAGGTGTGGGGAATAAGTGAGGATACCTCTGCCTCATGTCCTCCTCTGCTTCCCACGTCATCTCCTCCCTATTCTCGTTCCGCCATAAGACCTTGACGGAAACTACATCCTTCATCCGCAGCCGCCTAACCTGACGATCGAGTATCGCTATGGGACTCTCCTCATACGATAACCCCTCGGTCACCTGGACATCGGCAATCGGGTGTACCCTAGATGGATCCCCGATACATCTCCTCAGCATAGAAATATGAAAAACCGGATGCACTGCCTCCAGATCGGACGGCAGATCCAACTCATAGGCAACCTTTCCTATCCTGCGGACAATCTGATAAGGCCCAATGTACCTTGGGCTGAGATTCCCTTTCCTCCCAAATCTCATCACACCCTTCATGGGTGACACCTTCAGGAAAACCCAATCATCAACCTCAAACTCCAGATGCCGACGACGATGATCTGCGTACGACTTCTGTCGACTACGGTGTCGAGAATCGCTCTCGGATAAGCTTTACCTTATCCACTGCCTACTGAACCAGGTATGGTCCCACTAACTGCACCTCGCCCACATCAAACCAGCCTATCGGCGATCTGCACTTCCTCTCATACAAAGCCTCATAAGGAGCCCGAATCTTGGAGTGGTAGCTATTATTATATGAACTCAACTAGAGACAAATGATCCTCGGCTACCTCGAAGTCAATAACACGGGCTCGCAGACATATCCTCGAGAGTGCGGATAGTGCGCTCTGCTGTCCGTGCATGCGAGGATGGAATGCGATACTCGGGCTCACTGCGTCCTAATCCATTCGGAAAGACCTCCAAGTTAGCGTAAATCCCGGGCTCCTGCATGCGATATGATAGAAATAGGGACTCATGCGATCGGCGATCTCTCGGATGTAAAGTCTGGCATAATCCTCGGCCGAAAAAGTTGTCCTGGCTGGAAGAAAGTGGGCTGATTTCGTCAGCCTGTCGACGATAACCCAGATAGAATCATGCTTCCTCTGAGTGCGAGGTAATCCTGTGATAAAGTCCATGTTGATCACCTCCACTTCGGTCGGGATCTCTATCGTCGCATTAATCCACTGTGCCTCGGTGCTCTACCTTCACTGCGACAACACGGGCGAGCCACAAACTCGCAACGTCCTCTTCGCCATCCCACCAATACAGACCGAGGTCGTGGTACATCTTGTCGACCGGATGGATAGAGTAACGTCGTTGTGTGCTTCCTAGAACCTCCGCGAAGTCCCGCAATATCCGGAACACAACCTGCCCTCAAACCTTAGCACCCCATCGTGCTACCTCAAAGACCCTTCCTTCACGAAGAGCGGTATCGCGTCTGAGTGTCAAAGCGGATCCTCAGCTGTTGCCTCTTCACCTCGCCGGCGATGGAAGACTCGGCAACCTCTCGAACTCGAACTCCATCGCTATCGAACTAATCAATCGGACTCGAGGCTCGCTAGCGATGAAACTCGCGGACCATGCCCTCCTCTGCAGGTGCACATCGATAGACTTGTGACGCCCGAACCGGGCCCACATCGGTGCCTTACCGGGCACCCTAGTGATACAACATCGAGAAAACCAGCGGAAATAAAACTTTACACAAGAAATAAGAGATATAATAAATAAGCAGGCCAACCAAGCAATTGCCTTGGTATATACATAAAACACGAGCAGTTTAATCCTTTTACAACCACTTGCAGCGATTACTATGCACTCTAAGATTTATACAACAACTATGACCGGGACGGGGCCCGCCATACACGAACGCATAAGAACTTACGGACTCGGGTAACATACCAAAGATAAGCCTCGACGGAAACGGAGCTTCCCAAATTGAACCGAGATCCTAAGCGCGGGATCGGCGGTAGATGTACCTCTACTGCGGCATGAGCGGCCCAGAAGGAGTCGATCTGGTACCAAGTATGTGAAGCAGTAAATCTGTAAATGAAATCATAATAGTCTATATAAAGCGGGAGACATGTATGATGACCAAACTCTGATATATAACATATAACGATTACATCAAGCGAGGACTCGCCTCCAAATTATCACTCGTGCGTGGAATTTCTTCCTCGCTGGCGGTTTATGATATAACCATACCAAGGATTATACATGAACACCATGTCCCCTGTGTTATAAAAACCGTACAGGACAAGTATAACTACCAGATCCGACCGTACCAATAATACAATGCACCCAAAACACGAAGCCGATCCGGGGCAAGTGCGAGAGCCGACTCCCGGCTACCAAGGCCGGTCATGCGCGGTGGCCGGGGCAAGTCTGGTGACCACCAGGGACGAGCCGTATCCGCGAAACCGTCACTATCTTGAGCAGGGCAAGTGCGGTGACTACCGGATACCAAGGCGAATCGATCACGAGGCGGGGCAAGTCACGAGCCGACCACCGGATACCGGGCGAGCGGAAGAAACCTCGTGGAGAGCTAGTCCATTGGAATAACACTATCAGCGAGGAGCATACGTGGAATTCTCCATCACCGCCCGGCATGTCCAGTAAGTTCTCAACAAGTCGTAGGCCTATCGAGAGGCGGTGTCTGAAATACCACACTTGCACAACAAAGGCTATCATCACAAGCATAGGCAAGTTTCACAACAACAAGCATAGGCAAGTTTCACACAACTCAAAGTACTTTTATTTTATGCCAAAGTCGGGTTTTTAACTCCAAGTACTACATACGTTAAGTTCTTTTAAAGAGATCCATTACTTTTATAAAAGTCACCCGATACGTAGTATTAGAATGACCAACCCATTCCTTTTCAAAATCAAGTAACAACATTCTTTTCCTAAGTTCGGTTTGCCTAGTTTCAATTACTCAAGCTTCATTTTCAAAAGGTTTCATAGTTCATAAACTTAATCACTTGATTCCTTTTAGAATAATTGAGTAAATTATGTAAATGCGTGAGTAGGTTATTCTTGTTTACAACATTCTTATTACAATGACCATGATCTAGAAAATGTAATATCATTTTGTCTCATCTTAGTTTCTATGCGGATGGAGGTTTCTCTTGGTTTTAATACAATTCATCATTATCCAATACATTTTCCTTTATTAACGCTGCAGTGGTCTGTCGATACACATTCTGATTTCCGAAATCAGTAAAACATTATCCCTTTAAATAAAATCAAGTACTCATTACTCACGAATGAGGTTTCACACAAACATTCACATTAAAACAAATAAGTTAAGTCTCTTATCTTATAAGATCAAGTCTCTTAACTTCTAACATCAGTAAACCATTCTTAAGCTCGTTATACCTAACTTCACATAAAGCTAGTATAACTCTTAAGTTTTCAAAGCACAATACTACACTTCGTTCAAAACGATTCATAAATCTTTTGAAATACTTCAAGTTTTATTATAACGCCCCAAGCCAGTTATAAATCAAATCAGTTATCTTTTAAAAACCACAACCCATTTTCTTACCTACATAAAGCTGTTATAACCAACTTCCCATAAAGCCGTTATAACACTTTATGTTTCAAACCAATCAAATACATTTAACACGTATGCGTCACCGTACTACATAGTTAAAAACTTATCATGCTAGAAGAGATAGGAAGAGGTTCACATACCTCGCGGCAGTATCGACTAATAGCAAAGCGCTCCAAACGATCGGCTACTCCTTAAGCCAAGTAAATCGCGCCACACGTAGGTACTTCAACCTATAAGGCCACAAGGCGCCTATTATCATCTAGACCACAACGTAGAATATTCTCTGAAAAATTGGCAACATCTCCCGCCACAGCGTAAATCTCCTTCTATCGAGGCGGCTACCAAGCCAACTGGAGGGTTTCACACGCCTAACCGGACGTGTACAATTCTACTACGATAATACTACACAAGTCTCTTATGTCTGATTCGCTTCTTAATTCTTCAGGCTTAAGTCAAAAGACATTGCCACAGTACTAAGTATAGTTCTATATATAGTATACTTCAACTATATATTCTTACAACATGTAATTTCCAATTACAATAGAAGGACAGTAGTGTTTACCTCGATAAGCCCAAAATTATCCGAGTATAATGTCGCGCCTGAGCAAGGTTTAGCTCCTACTCCGAGTGCTCCAAACCGCTCCAAACAACCCTTAGAAGTTCTATCCAACTTCTACTCCAAAACTTCAACCAACAGTGAAGGGTTCCTTAGGGTTTCGGTTTGAGACTAAAAGGACAAAAGGTAGTATTTCCGGACTCTACGTATAGAGGTAACTTTGGAATACTACAAGGTATAAGGCTAAGGTATTTTGGGCATTATAACAATACTTGGAGGAGTATTTTAATACCACAAAGGGGGGGTACCACACGAGAACAACACCCTAAGGGAGGGGGGGGTGTTCTCGGCTTTAGGCTCACAAAGGGGGAAGGTTTCGGCCAAAAGGCCTTCACAAGGGGGAGAGGGGCTCTTGGACGAGAGTCAACAAGAGGGAGGGGAGGGGTTCTCAAGACTTAGGCAAGTGAAGAGTGGATGAAGAAGTCTTCAAAGAGAGGGGGTATTTATAGCAAAACCAAAGGCCAACCAATGGGGTTGATCAAGCCATGTGCAAGGCAAGTGTAAGGCCAAGATCAAGCCAAGTGCACCCACAAAACACTCCACAAAACACTCCACAAAACAAGCCACAAAGCAAGGCACAAAAGAGGGAGCCAATCGGCCAAGGCCAAGCCTTCTCTTTGCCGTCGATGAGGTGACAAGTGTCACCTCCGTTGATCCAAAAATGTTCCGTCGCTCGGAAAAATCCGCAAAAATACTAAATGACATAGCGGAATTTTCCCAGCGTAGGCTGGAAGCGTTTCGTCGAAAAGCGACTCCTTTCGGCACTTGTGTACAAATTTGAAACTATGCCTACTTAAGGCTCAAATTGTACGTGCGCCCTCGCGTCATACTCTGGAAACACGGTATAACATTCTTCCCCCTTAGAAACATTCGTCGAATGTTCCTTCTAGGTCTCAAAACAAACAGGCGTCAGTATAGTCTTCACTGCTATACGTACGAAAACAATCATGCCACACCTGGCCACAAAAACACACGTTCACTTCTCCCCTTACTCGTAGTACTCGTCACGAACACTCGAACTCGTTCTAGTATCCGTACCACATACGTCCAGCAACGCTACCAACCCTTGGAGTCACTACCTCGAACTTGGTCATCTCACTAACCTCGATTTCTAAGGCCATTCCGGCCTTCCCGAACTGATTCTGGTCGAACACACCCACGAACTCATCGATGGTCAACTAAACTTGGGCCTAGCACCCTCGTGACCTACCACTGGCGGGACCACCCGAACTGACCCTACCCCAAACCGGGTTCTGGGTTGACCATGAAATGGTCCCAACCCGACCCCAACCGCCTAACTCTTGTTCCCGATCCGGAACAATCTTACTATTTCACATCATGAAAGCTACCACTTCCATCTCACACTACCCAGGGACTTACCCTTTTCACTAACCAGGTTTCTAAATCACATTTTAGCACAAAGCTATCCAAACATAACATTAAACACATCAACAACATCAATACAAACAAAACTCGAGAGGGTTAAGGATATACCTGAAACTAGGCGGTTCAGGACCGCTAAAGCGAGAACTCCCACTGCGACCTCTGGGGCCTTAGGTGTACAAACATCTGCTGGCTACGGAAGGTGAAGAACCATAGCGCTCTAGTAGTCCATGCTATCCTACCGGTGCTACCCACAGTGGGATCTCTTGCGGATGGCCTGTTGGCGCAAAAATAACAATCTCAAGAGTTATTACGACACTCTCCCTTATGAAGCTTTCCAACTGGCCTTGAGACAAAGGGCAACCTCATCCGGCGAGCACTCCGCTCTCCCGAAAATCTGAAACACAGGAGCCCCGGCACGCTCACGAATATCACGAAGGTCGAAAGCTGTGGAGGACCACTCTGTACTGACGGAGGTACATAACTAGTCTGCTGTTGAGGCGGTCCGCCTCGAAAGTCACCAAAGGACCCTGCTGTTCTGGCCCTCTTCTGCTGACTTTGGTCATTCCGTCGATTTATCCGCTCCTCACATCCAAGTGTATCGCTGCGTGCGGGCGATGTCGTGCCGGTGAAGAGCTACACGAACAACTCTGCAAGGCAATCATCGAGCCACAGTAACATATCGGTGCACTCGATCCTCCATACTAGCTACTAACGCGGGGCGTCTGCAGGGCCAATGAGTCGAACTCACATTGTACTCCCGAACCGTGCGCGGCTGCCGTAACACCAAAAATCATCGGCGAGCCCTCATGCGGGAGGCAAGAAATGTGCAAGAAAGGCCTCGAGAACTTCGTTCCATACCGCTGAAGTGCATGCTCTCCTGGACAGCTCCCGAGAATCAAACCGCCGATCATTGCGGTATCACGCGATTGATGTGAACCTAGGGCCACCGACTCGATCTCCGATGCCTTGATCACTCTCATGATCACGTATGCGTCGGATGAACTCCTGCGGATCATCCTCGTGCCTCGACCCATAAAACTCTGGCGGCCTCTGACTCAGAAAATCCGAAGCCTCGAACTATCGATCTAGGGTGAACCATCGGGTGCTCTTTGGGCTGCGTGTCCGGCCTATCCTCAAGTCGGCCTGACCACGGCCATGCGGGCCCCGCTCCTTGTAACTCATCTCCTGCTGCTCCGGTGCGGGGTGGAGGCTCAGTCTTGTGGTCTCTGCATTGCTCTACTCGCAGATCCTCTGCTGCTTTGCCCTTCGGGCGGGTTGCCTTTCGCGAGAGGCATAAGCGGTAAAGCGAAACACGTCGGAGGGTCCATCTTATCACCGCGGCTCACAGGCACGATCTCGGAATGAGAAGAATGGAAACCAATCCTAAATGTCCTATAGCCTCCCGATTATAGATGTGGTGCACAACACCGATAATCAAGACTCTACTGAACACGATGCGTAGACACTTTCAGAGATTAAGCGCTCGATACCACTTGTGGCGCCCCGAACCGGGCGTCGCGGTGCCTACCGGGCACTAGTGATACAACATCGAGAAAACCCGGGAAATAAAAACTTTACACAAGAAATAAGAGATATAATAAATAAGCAGGCCAACCAAGCGATTGCCTTGGTATATACATAAAACACGAGCAGTTTAATCCTTTTACAACCACGCTTACCTTGATTACTACGGACCTCAAGATTTATACAACAACTATGGCGGGACGGGGCCCCGCCATACCACGAGCGTACAAGAACTTACGGACTCGGGGTAACATACCAAAGATAAGCCTCCGGAGCGGAGCTTCCCAAAAGCTGGCGAGATCCTAGCGGGGATCGGCGGCCGATGTACCTCTACTGCGGCATGAGCGCGGCCCCGAAAGTCGATCTGGCAAGTACCAGTATGTGAAAGCGTAAATCGTAAATGAAATCATAATAGTCTATAAAGCAGGAGACATGTATGATGACCAAACTACAGTATATAACATATAACCAGTTACATCAAGGCAGGGACTCACGCCCTCCAAATTATCACTCGTGCCCGTGGAATTTCTTCCTCACTGCCGGCAGTTTATGATATAACCATACCAAGGATTATACATGAACACCATGTCCCAATGTGTTATAAAACCGTGCGGACAAGTATAACTACGAGATCCGGCCGTACCAATAATACAATGCAGCAAAACACGAAGCCGTCACGGGGCAAGTGCGAGCCGACTCACAGGATACCAAGGCGGTCACGCGGTGGCAAGGGGCAATCTGGTGACCACGAGGACGGGCGTATCACGAAACCGTCACTATCTTGAGCGGGGCAAGTCACGGTGACTACCGATACCAAGGCGAATCGATCACGAGGCGGGCAATACGAGCCGACCACCGATACCGGGCGAGCGGTAAGAAACCTCATGGAGAGCTAGTCCGTGGAATAACACTATCAGCGAGCATACCGTGGAATTCTCCATCACGCCCGGCATGTCCAAGTAAGTTCTCAACAAGTCGACCGGCCTCTATCGAGAGCGGTATCTGAAATACCACACTTGCACAACAAAGGCTATCATCACAAGCATAGGCAAGTTTCACAACAACAAGCATAAGCAAGTTTCACACAACTCAAAGTACTTTTATTTTATGCCAAAGTCGGGTTTTTAACTCCAAAGTACTACATCGTTAAGTTCTTTTAAAGAGATCCATTACTTTTATAAAAGTCACGATGCAGTAGTATTAGAATGACCAACCCACATTCCTTTTCAAAATCAAGTAACAACATTCTTTTCCTAAGTTCGGTTTGCCTAGTTTCAATTACTCAAGCTTCTCATTTTCAAAAGGTTTCATAGTTCATAAACTTAATCACTTGATTCCTTTTTAGAATAATTGAGTAAATTATGTTAAATGCGTGAGTAGGTTATTCTTGTTTACAACATTCTTATTACAATGACCATGATCTAGAAAATGTAATATCATTTTGTCTCATCTTAGTTTCTATGCGGATGGAGGTTTCTCCGGTTTTAATACAATTCATCATTATCCATACATTTTCCTTTATTACTTATTTGCGATGATGCAGCCGATACATTACGATTTCGAAATCGGTAAAACATTATCCCTTTAAATAAAATCAAGTACTCATTACTCACGAATGAGGTTTCACAAACATTCACATTAAAACAAATAAGTTAAGTCTCTTATCTTATAAGATCAAGTCTCTTAACTTCTAACATCGATAAACCATTCTTAAGCCGTTATACCTAACTTCCCATAAAGCTAGTATAACTCTTAAGTTTTCAAAGCACAATACTACACTTCTTTCAAAGCGATTCATAGATCTTTTGAAATACTTCAAGATTTTATTATAACGCCCCAGCGTTATAAATCAAATCAATTATCTTTTAAAAACCACAACCCATTTTCTTACCTACATAAAGTATTATAACCAACTTCCCATAAAGCCGTTATAACACTTTATGTTTCAAACCAATCAAATACATTAAACACGTATGCGTCTACCGTACTACATAGTTACACACATATCATGCTAGAAGAGATAGGAAGAGGTTCACATACCTCGCGGCAGTATCGACTAATAGCAAAACGCTCCCAAGCGATCGGCTACTCCTTAAGCCAAGTAAATCGCGCCACACGTAGGTACTTGACCTATAAGGCCACAAGGCGCCTATTATCATCTAGACCACAGCGTAGAATATTCTCTGAGAAAATTCGCGACATCTCCCCAGCCCACGGCGTAAATCTCCTTCTATCGGTAGGCTACGAAGCCAACCGAGGGGTTTCACACGCCTAACGGGGCGTGTACAATTCTACTACACGATAATACTACACAAGTCTCATGTCTGATTCGATTCTTAATTCTTCAGCTTAAGTCAAAAGACATTGCCACGATTACTAAGTATAGTTCTATATATAGTATACTTCAACTATATATTCTTACAACATGTAATTTCCAATTACAATAGAAGAACGATAGTGTTTACCTCGATAAGCCCAAAATTATCCGAGTATAATGTCGCTGAGCAAGGTTTAGCTCTACTCAGTGCTCCAAACGCTCCAAACAACCCTTAGAAGTTCTATCCAACTTCTGCTCCAAACTTCAACCAATAGTGAAGGGTTCCTTAGGGTTTCGGTTTGAGACTAAAAGGACAAAGGTAGTATTTAGGACTCTACGTATAGAGGTAACTTTGGAATACTACAAGGTATAAGGCTAAGGTATTTTGGGCATTATAACAATACTTGGAGGAGTATTTTAATACCACAAAGGGGGTACCACGAGAACAACACCCTAAGGGAGGGGGTGTTCTCGGCTTTAGGCTCACAAAGGGGAAGGTTTGGCCAAAGGCCTTCACAAGGGGAGAGGGCTCTTGGGCGAGTCAACAAGAGGAGGAGGGTTCTCAAGACTTAGGCAAGTGAAGAGTGGATGAAGAAGTCTTGAGAGGGGGTATTTATAGCAAAACCAAAGGCCAACCAATGGCCAAGATCAAGCCATGTGCAAGGCAAGTGTAAGGCCAAGATCAAGCCAAGTGCACCCACAAAACACTCCACAAAACACTCCACAAAACAAGCCACAAAGCAAGGCACAAAGAGGAGCCAATCGGCGAGGCCAAGCCTTCTCTTTGCCGTCAATGAGGTGACAAGTGTCACCCTCCGCTAATCCAAAAATGTTCCGCTCGGAAAAATCCGCAAAAATACTAAATGACATAGCGAATTTTCCCAACGTAGTGTGGAAAGCGTTTCGTCGAAAAACGACTCCTTTCGGCACTTGTGTACAAATTTCGAAACTATGCCTACTTAAGGCTCAAATTGTACACGTACGCCCTCACGTACATACTCTGGAAACACGGGGTATAACAAGACTCCCCATCGACCTACGACTAAGGGCATCTGCCACAACATTGGCCTTCTCTGGGAGGTACAGGATATCGACATCATAATCCTTGAGTAACTCTAACCACCGTCTCGCCGTGACGTTCGGCTCCTGCGGTGAAGATATCTGGAGGCTCTTGTGGTGCGTGTAAATATCCACATGAACCCCATACAAATAGTGCCTCGGATCTTGGCGTGAATCACCGTTGCAACTCCAAATCATGGGTGGGGTAGTTCCTCTCATGCTTCTTAAGTGTCGGGATGCGTGTGCTATAACCTTACCTGCTGCGTCAACACACATCCAAGCCCGATGCGGCGTATCACAATAAACTACATAGCCGTCAGGCCTCCGGAAGAGTAGGCGGCGTCGGCCTCCTTGATGGCGGAAACCACGCCACAAGCATCCGTCGAGTCGAAAGCTTAGCCGAGTCGAGCCGCGTGCCGAATAGAGGCAAACCTTCGAACCAAACTTTCTCAACCCGCAAGGCCCAGAAAGCCTGCGCATCATGGCTGGAAGAAGAGGTCTAAAGCCACTCTCGGGACGGCTTCGATTCTCGCCGATCACCCGAGAACCATCAGCCCTACAATATGCCTGAAGAAATGCCACCAAGCCAACAAAACTCTACATTTGGAAAATTTAGTATAAGCTGCAGGTCCTCGAGAACTCTCGGCTTACTCTCAAATGCTCCGCATGCTCCTCTGAAAGGGAATAAACCAAGATGTCATCAATGAATACTATCACAAGCGTATCCAAAATGGCTTGAACACTCGGTTCATCAAATCCATAAATATCGCCAGAGCATTGGTCAAACCGAAAGACATAACCCTGAACTCATAGTGCCCGTACCGGGTCCGGAATGCAGTCCTAGGGACATCCGCCTCTCTAACTCGCACCTGATGATAGCCCGATCGCAGATCAATCTTGGAGAAACATCTCGCACCTGGCCCGATCGAACAAATCATCAATCACGGGAAGGGTATCATTCTTAATAGTCACCTTGTTCACCGCCTGTAATCAACACATGCGCGGCGTCCGTTCTTCTTCTTCACGAACAATACCGTGACTTCCACGGGGAGAAACACTAGGCACGATGAAGCCGCTTCTCCAGAAATCTCTCGGTGGTCCTTCAACTCTCTCAACTCGGCAGGTGCCATTCTGTATGGAGGAATGGAAATAGGCCGAGTGTCTGGCAGCACATCGATACAAAACTCTATCTCCCTCTCAGGAGGGATACCCGGGAGGTCATCCGGAAATACATCTGGGAACTCACGACTCTGAGCGACTAAAAATCGGTACCGCGACCTCAGTATCAAACCCCGAATGAGATGGTAGATATACCCGCACCATCTTCCTAGCCTTGAGGTAGGAAATAAACCTACCCCTCGGCGACACAGTGTTCCCCTCTCACTCAATAACCGGCTCCCCGGGAAACTGGAACCGTACCAACCTCGCCCTGCAGTCCACATTGGCGTAGCAAGAAGCTAGCCAATCCATACCCATAATCACATCGAAATCGGTCATATCCAACTCTATCAAGTCGGCTGGTCGGCGGCGCATAAAGTCCTGGGCAAGCCCTATATACCCGCCGAGCTACCACCGAATCACCCACTGGCGTAGCTACCTCGAAAGGGTCTATGGACTCAGGATCTATCCCTATCCTACTAGCAATAAGGAGAGATATATAGGACAGAGTAGAACCCGGATCTATCAAGGCATACACGTCGCAACATGAAATTGATAAAGTACCTATGACGACATCGGTGGCGCCTCACGGTCTGTCGGTGGATGAGGCATAAATGCGGTTCGAGGACCGCTAGAACTAGGACCCTGCCACGACCTGCGCGACCTGCTGGTCCTCGAGCACCACGCCTCCGGGCGAGTAGCAAATGAGTGAAGAAGACCGGCGAAAGACCTGCGGTGACCCTACCATCTGCGGCGCCTGGTCGGGCAGACTCTCGCATAGTGACCCTGCTGGTCGCTAGTGTAGCAAACTCCCGAGGTAGTATCACAACTCCCAGAATGGAATCTACCACATCGGACACACGAGAGGACCTCGATCGGTTAGCACCTCTGCTACCGGAAGTCCAGAAGTCACGGGGCCCCGACCGCCCCGAATACCAGGCTGTCACGAAGATGGTGTAGGAGTGCTCGAGGCTGGTTGTGGTGCAAATCTAGGCCGCTGTTGAGGCCGTCCACCGAGAGCTACCAAAAGATCCTGCCGCCCCGGCCTTTCTGCTGGCGATATCGCCGACTGCGGCCTCTACGCTCCTCGCATCCAAGTGCGTGAGCTCGCATGCGGGCAATGTCCATGCGGTGAAGAGCCACACACGAGCAAGACTCTTCCAAGTAGTCATCTAGTCCCGTAACGTAGTGGTGCACTCGGTCCTTCATATCTGCTACTAACGCAGGGACATATAGAGCCAACGAATCGAACTCAACGTTGTACTCCCGAACTGTGCGCCCTCTCTGTCTCACCATCAAAAATCTGTCGGCTCGTGCCCTCCTCATCTGCAGAGGCAAGAAGTGAGTGAGAAATGCCTCCGAGAACTCGTCCCATACTGCTGGAGGTGCATGCTCTCCCCGGGATAGCTCCCACGAATCAAACCAGTCGACTGCGGTATCACGCAGCCGATGCGAACCGAAGATCACGGACTCGGTCTCAGAGGCCTTGATCACTCTCATGATCCGCTGTAACTGTCGGATGAACTCCTGCGGATCATCCTCAGGCCTCGACCAATAGAACTCTGGCGGGCTACAACTCAGAAAATCCCGTAGCCTCAAACTATCCGACCTCGGGTGAACCACGAATGCTGTTGGGCTGGCTGCTGATCCGGCCTATCCTCGTATCAGCCACAATCACGGCAATCTGGGCCATCTCTCAGTAACCCATCTCCTGCTCGGTGTGGGGTGGAGGCGCAGTCTTGTGGTCTCATCACCATCGCCGCGGCTCTAAACCCTCTTCGGGGCGGCGTCGTGGAACTCGTCGTGCGAGGTATTGCCTCGGGTATAGGCGGGCACAGGCCTCGTGACCCTCGTGTCCTACTAGCGGCTCCTCGCTGCCTTGCCTCGGGCGGGTTGCTGCGTGGAGGCATAGCGATAAAGAAGAAATACGTTAGAGGTCCAACTTATAACACGGCTCTAAGAGCGATCTCGAGTGAGAAGAATGGAAACTAATCCTAAATATCCTATAGCCTCCTGATTATTGGTGTGGTGCACACCGATAATCAAGACTCTACTAGATACGGTCTGTAGACAATTTCCGAGGATTAACTGCTCTGATACCACTTTTGTCACGACCCGATCCCGGGCTCGTGACTGGTGCCTTACCCGGGCACCCAAGTAGACATACATCAGAGTAATCAGCGGAATAATAAATCAAGACATGAAACAAATGTAAAATGTAACACAGTTTGTCTGAGAAAAAGTTGCCTTTCGGCATATATATATGTACCAAGTCTGGCAGTTACATCCCAACTTTACAATAGGACTACAGACCTCTAGGAATGTAAACAACTATGGCGGGACAGGGCCCCGCCATACCCTGAATGTACAAAATATCTACAACACTAGGGAGAGTCGTACCAAAAGTCGAGCCTCCGGAGAAATGGAGCTCCTGACACCAGAGTAAGGATCCTAAGAATGAGGATCTACCATCTGCTTCCCTTTACCTGCGGCATAAACGCAGCCCCCCGAAGGAGGTCAGTACAACAGGTACCAAGTATGTGAAACTGTAAAGTACTTTAAATGAAATCATATCATTTTAAAACCAAGTTTACAAATATGTACGAAACAACCAATGTAACCGCACATAGTGCCACAAAGATAACCAAAAGCAAAATAGATATAACATAATTGGTCCTTTCTAGGCGCTAATGATCGAAAGCAAGGCTAATCGCCCATAGTATCATTATGCGAGCCTAATCTCGAACTCCCGATCCTCATGTCACGCGGACTCGCGTGAGGTATTCTCGTCGGGGTAGCTAACCGCGATATCCTCCTGGACTCCATGATCCGCATAGTCACATAGACCGCGTAGTCACTGCATCGCGTGAGGCATTCTCATCGGGATAATACACCCGGAATGATCAATCCTGGAACTCCCGAAGCTCCGCATAGTCACACAGACCGCATAGGCCGTATAGACCCGCATCAAGTCCTCGGTATAACAAGTCAAGGGGGTATGTGATATAATAACAATACAACGGGCTTAACTTTTAACAACGTAAGCACAACAAGAATAACCCCCTTACACAACATCACAAGACACTAACACGCGTAGCATCATAACATGTTTACTTATCAAACCATCTTACTATACTTCTCAGAAATCAATACAAGACTTTCATAAACAAATAAGTAAACCGTTCCTTTTATCTTTCTTAAGTCGTTACACCTAACTTCCCATAAAGTCAGTATAACTCTTTAAGCTTTTAAAACCAAGTATTACTTTTCTTTCAAAAAATGATTCATAATTCTTTTGAAATACTTCAAGATTCTTATTATTTTAAACTCAAGTCAAAAGACATCAGAGTAAAACCAGTTTTAGTTAACACACGTATGTCTACCGTACTATATATATATATCAAAAATATCATGCTCAAGAGGATAGGAAGAATCACATACCTCCTCGGCGAAATCCACCTGCCAAGTCGAATATGTCGCGTGCAGAGTATCAACCTATAATAGTCAAATACGTCTATCAACGTCTAGACTATTTTGTAGAATATTCTAAGCAGAGGGTTTGGGCGACTTCCTGCACAAACTACTCAAGTCTACTGTAAATACAGTCCTATGTAAGTACAATTCAATTCTCTTCTTTTATACCCTCCTTCTATATAACTTATACTTATTTCTATACAACTACATTATGTAATCTCCAATTACAATAGAAGGACAAGATATTTACCTCGACAAGCCCAAAATTATCCAAGATAAATGTCGATCCTGAGCAAGGTTTAGCTCCTATTCTGTACGCTCTGATAGCTCCAAGAAACCCTTAGAAGTTCCCAAACAACTTCTACTTAATACTTCAACCAACTATGAAGATTTTCCTTAGGGTTTCGTTTTGTGACTAATGGATATAAGGTAGTATTTCTGGGCTTTTAGTATAGAGGTGACTTTGGAATAATACAAGGTATTTGGCTAAGGTATTTTGGGATAGTAACAATACTTGGAGAATATTTTTCTACCAAGGGGGGGAAGGGGGGTGTTTCGGACGAAACACTAGGCAAGGGAGAGGACTTGGGCGAGAATACTACTAGAGGAGAGGATTTTTGGAGACTTGGAAAATGTTTTTGTGGATGAAGAAGTCTTGCACAAGAGGGGGGTATTTATAGAACCACCAAGGGCCAAGATTAAAACAAATGGAGGGTTTAGATTTGGTAGCTTGTTCAAGTGAAGTCTTCCACCAAGTGTCCACTGATGTTGGGACATATGTCCACCACAACATTGAGACATATGTCCCCCACAACAATGAGCCATGTGGCCCTCCACTAGGCTCACAAAACCGTCCAAAAATACCTACCCCCACTACCCAAAAATATCTTGCAAGACTTGACCATTTGACTTGTCCACTAGGCC
Source organism: Przewalskia tangutica (assembly GCA_029844215.1). Classification (NCBI taxonomy): domain Eukaryota; kingdom Viridiplantae; phylum Streptophyta; class Magnoliopsida; order Solanales; family Solanaceae; genus Przewalskia; species Przewalskia tangutica. The sequence goes on along the minus strand of JAQGDG010000196.1, from coordinate 48,372 downwards.
ACCATTTCGTCCAACCCATGCCAACTAAGGGTGACACATGTCGCCCTCCTATTGGTCCAAAATATTTCATCTCTCGGAAAAATCCGTAATCGGTTAAAATATTTAAAACGTAGAATTTCCTTCACAAGGTTCAGAATCTTTTCCGACGAAAGTTTATAATTTCATTCTTAACCTAATTAGGGTTGAATAATCGTACGTACGTCCTCGCATACATACTCTGGAAGTACGGGGTATAACACTAGCTGTTTGGGAGGAGTTCACAGAGGCCTTCATGGATCACTTTTTACCTCCTGAGATGAGGAGAGCAGTGTAGATAGATTCTTGACCTTGAGGCGAGAATGGGAGGACTATCGGGAGTACAACACGAGTTTGACTCTTTGGCCAGGCATGCGCACACCATTGTAGCTGACATGGCGGACAGAGTTCATCATTATGTGATGGGGCTAGACCGTCATATGATTACTGCATGCTTGGGAGTGGCTCTTCAGCCCGGTATGGACATTGCCAGGATGCAGGCGTATGCGCAGGGGATAGAGGATAGAGAGGAGGATCGATTGACTCGAGCGGCCCTAAGATGGCCAGGGCACAGGTCTCGAGGCGGTTGAGGCGGGCGGCCTCAGCAGACTAGGTCCACATTCCAGCCCGGCCGCAGTGCTCCTTCATTTTTACGGCAGGAGGTCTGATCAGCCAGGTCATTCAGGAGCAGGTCAGGGCTCCAGGACTTCAGGGTTTCAGGGAGGCAGAGATCGTCACCGATCGAGACCACCCACATCTCGGTGTGCTCGATGCGGTAGATCTCACCCTGGCGAGTGTCGTGTTCCTGCAGGAGCTTGTTACTCATGTGGCCAGCTGGGCCATTTGAGGAGAGATTGTCCGTCTAGAGGCAGCATGGGTGGTACGGTGCGGCAGCGTGATCGATTCTTTGGGTCTTCCTCTTCTTTTGTGGTTATGCGCCTCGGAGGGCAGGGTGCTCACGGACCGGCAGGCCGTGGCAGAGGTCGTGGTGGTGGTTCCAGTTCTAGCGGTCCACAGAACCGCATTTATTCCTTAGCTAGCCGTCAGGATCAGGAGGCTTCCCCTGACGTCGTCACAGGTACATTATTGATTTCATGGTGTGACGTATATGCTTTGATAGATCCAGGTTCTACCTTGTCCTATGTGTCCCCTCTTATTGCGGGTAGAATCGGGATAGAGCCGGTGTCGATAGAGCCTTTTGAGGTAGCTACGCCAGTGGGTGATTCGGTGTTAGCTGAGCGGGTGTATAGAGGTTGTCCGGTGTTTATTTACAGTCGTCAGACCCTTGCAGACTTGATAGAGTTGGAGATGACAGATTTTGATGTCATTATGGGTATGGACTGGTTGGCTTCTTGTTATGCCAACGTTGACTGTAGAGGCAGGTTGGTTCAGTTCCAGTTTCCTGGCGAACCGGTTATCGAGTGGAAGGGCAACACAACGTCGCCGAGGGGTAGGTTTATTTCATACCTCAAGGCCAGGAAGATGGTGCAGAAAGGGTACATCTATCATCTGGTTCGGGTATTCGATACGGTGAGTGCGCTTCTTGATCGATACAGTGGTTAGGAGTTTCGGATGTGTTCCTGCACGATCTTAGGGTATCCTCCTGAGAGAGAGATTGAGTTTTGTATTGATACGTTGCCAGACACTCGACCTATTTCTATTCCGCCATACCAGATGGCACCTGCTGAGTTGAGGGAGCTGAAGGACCAGCTGAAAGATTTGCTGGAAAAATGATTTATCAGGCCTAGTGTTTCTCCCTGGGGAGCGCCGGTTTTGTTTGTGAAGAAGAAGGATGGGACGCTGCGTATGTGTGTTGATTACAGGCAGCTGAATAAGGTAACCATCAAGAATAGGTACCCCCTCCCCAGGATTGATGATTTGTTTGACCAGTTGCAGGGTGCGAGGTGTTTCTCCAAGATAGACCTGCGGTCTGGTTATCATCAGGTGCGAGTTCGAGAGACAGATATCCCAAAGACTGCATTCAGGACCCGGTATGGGCACTATGAGTTCAGGGTTATGTCTTTCGGTTTGACCAACGCTCCAGCGGTATTTATGGATTTGATGAACCGGGTGTTCAAGCCATTTTTGGATACATTTGTGATAGTATTCATTGATGACATCCTGGTTTATTCGCGTACAGAGCAGGAGCATGCAGATCACTTGAGGACGGTACTTGGGGTCCTCCGGAGCCGGCAGTTATTCGCCAAGTTCTCCAAGTGTGAGTTTTGGTTGGCCTCAGTGGCATTCCTGGGGCACATTATTGGGGCTGATGGTGTTCGGGTGGATACGGCAAAGATTGAGGCGATCAGTCTTGGCGAGACCTACTACTCGACCGAGTGCGCGATTTCTTAGAAACGGCGAGTTATTATCGTAGGTTTGTGGAAGCGGTTGCTTGATTTCAAAGATTGACTAGGTGACTCGAGCGGCCAAGTTCCGATGGGCGAGGCTTGCGAGAAGGGCTTCCGCCATCGAAGGAAAGGTTGACTACGGCTCCGGTTCTTACTCTTCACGAGGTTAGGCGGCACGTGATTTATTGTGACGCCTCGGGTATCGGGCTAGGGTGTGTTTTGATGCAGCACGGCAAGGTTATAGCCTATGCTTCCCGGCAGTTACGGAAGCATGAGAGGAATTACCCTACCCACGACTTAGAGTTGGCCGCAGTTATTCATGCCTTGAAGATTTGGAGACATTATTTGTATGGGGTTCATGTGGATATTTATACAGACCACAAGAGCCTCCAGTATATCTTCAGGCAAAGGGAGCTGAACTTGCGACAGAGACGATGGTTAGAGTTGTTGAAAGATTATGATGTTGATATTCTATACCATCCGGGGAAAGCCAACATGGTTCTTGATGCCTTGAGTCGTAGATCGATGGGAGTGCATCGTGGTACAACCAGAGAGCGGACATGGTCCGTCGATCCACCGACTAGCGGTGTCACGACCCGACCGGGCTCGCGTCTGTGCCTACACAGGCACCCTTACAGGTATACATCAGAGATAATCAGCGGAACATACATGAAACTTATAAAATAAAACAACAGAAATAAAACAACAGGTTAGCAGATGGGGCTACCTTACTGTACATACATATATAACCGAAGCAGTTGCCTCCTTTCCTTTACAAACTGACCCACAATATTTGACTACAAACCTCTAAGAGTTTTAACATAACAACAGTGGCGGGACAGGGCCCCGTCATACCCCTGAATATACATGAATCTACGACCTCAGGGGAAACCGTACCAAGAGACAAGCCTCCGGAGCAAATGAAGCTTTTTCCCAAAAACTGAACCAAGATCCTAAGAGCAAGGATCACCAACCTATGCACCTAATACATGCGGGCATTTAACGCAGAAGAATCGGTCGCATAACAGATACCGAATATGGAACGTAAATAAGGTACAACAAACAAAACTTATCTGTATAAAAGCATGACAGAGGTAAATACCTGAACCTACCATGTCATTACCATCTCGTGAACTTAATCGTACCTTATTATCTTTTCCCATTTTTCAATAAAAGTTATAGTCACTTTCTTACGTGCATACTTAGGGGAAAATCATCAAGTTTATTACCATATAACTTACTTACCTTGCATAACATAAACCGGCCCTTTATGGAGGGACGCCTATACTGCCCGGCCCAATCTGGGACGCGGTAAAGTCACATAGCCTGCCCATAAGGTATCTTGCCCGCCCAATCTCGGGGCGCGGTAAGGTCACATAGTCTGCCCATAAAGGTATACTGCCTGGCCCATTCCTGGGACGCGGTAAGGTCACATAGTCTGCCCATAAAGGTATACTGCCCGGCCCATTCCTGGGACGCGGTAAGGTCACATAGTCTGCCCATAAAGGTATACTGCCCGACCCATTCCTGGGACGCGGTAAGGTCACATAGTCTGCCCATAAAGGTATACTGCCCGGCCCATTCTCGGGGCTTGTAAGGTCACATAGTTCGCCCATAAGGTATCGCTCGCCCATTCTCGACGCGGTAAGGTCACATAGTCTGCCCATAAAGGTATACTTCCCGGCTCAATCTGGGACGCGGTAATGTCATGTAGTCTGCCCATAAAGGTATACTGCCCGGCCCAATCTGGGACGCGGTAAAGTCAGATAAAATCCGGGAATTTAACCCAACGTACTACGTACCTCTGCTCCTTTTGAATGACTCCTTTTCAAATAAAACTTCCAAGATACTAACAACCGTAGTATCAAGTCATATCTACTTTTCAAGACCAGTCACAATACCTTTTAGAAATACATTTACCGGCTTCTAAATCAAGTGACTTCTTTCTTAAAAATCTTAAGCAATTGGTACCTTTGAAACAATTTGCCCTTCTTATTTGAAGTTGTTCTTTGTTTATAATACTGAAGAAAACCATTCTTTTAATCTTCCATAAAGTTATTATAACCAACTTCCCATAAAGCCGTTATAACTCTTTATGTCTTAGAAAAATTCATTCCTTTTATAACCAAGAGACTTATACTTTCAAATCGAGTTACACAACTTTTTAAAATACTCCAAGTCTCTTAACTTTAGAAATAAAGTTTCTTAATCTTTTAAGAATTCAAGGCTCTTAGTCTTAAAAACTTCATACGTAAACTCTTTTAAATTAAGTAACATATACTTTGGTGCGTGTGAATAAGTTGTATTTATTTATAACGATCTTATTCAAGTAGCCATGATCTAGAAAATGTAATGCAATTTTGTCTTATCTTAGTTTCTATGCAGATGGAGAATTCTACTCATTTTAATATAATCAATTGTCATTACATTTTCCTTTATTAACGCTGTAATGGCTTGCTCGATACTTATTCTCATTTGTGTCAGAAAATTAGCCAAGTCAACTTGGCTCCAAATACCTCATGCGACTCTTACCAACATCCCCATAAGACTTGGTAATAACTTAGGATAACCTAGACATAACCTTTACAGAGTAAATCACATACATACCTCTTAACTTCTAAGAGTAGAAGGGAACATGAAATATTACTACATGTATATTCCATACATAGAATCATGCCAAAAGAAGGAAGAGGTTCACATACCTCGCGACGATTATCGACAAGTAGCAAAATGCTCCAAAGTACTTCCACCTTGATAGCTATTCCATCCTTCAAGTAGAATACGCTATACTTATTACTTCAACCTATAATGGCCATAATACGTCCATTAACCTCTTACTTCAAACGTAGAATATTCTAAGTGCTAAGCACTAAATTCTACGGAAAATCGGAATTCACCTCCTTTGTTTCTACATACTTTGCCACCTTTTTCAAGGCCGAATTCAATAACCAAACACGCCACAATTAAGGCCCAACAATGCAATTAACAATAGTACAAATCGTGTGGAAGTTGAACAGCCTACCCTTCTAACGAGACTTGGTAATTTGGGGCATTTAATTGCTGAGAAAACCAAGGAAACATCTCATTCAATGGGACATCAAAAATTGATAAGGGTGAGAACCGAAGAGTCAACTATTCGAATGAATTCAAAGGTTGCGGAAACCAAAGGGGCAGCTCGTCAAAAGAGGTTTGGAAACTTGATGGCTACGGGATCCGAAGGGACTACTCTTCAATTGAGTCTTGGAAGATCAACTAATGTGGAAATCGAAGGGTCACTCTTTTCCAATTCGCCTAAGACCTTTCATTTGGTCTCGGCCAATGGAGCATTTAATGCCAACGGACTTGAGCCATTTATGGCAACTTTTCCCAATAGTGCACTACCCTTGCATTCCCCCACGAATGCAACTAATGCACCTACTAAGCGTGCAAGGAGTTTAATTCAACGTAGGAAACTTATGCAGGAATCTTTCCAATTCCTCGTCTAGAATCAAAAGGACTTAAATCTATTATGATCTTATCCCCTCTTGTAATGGCACCTTTGAGTGACCACTGCTCCCCTCCCCCATTTCTTGTTTGCATAACGTTGAGGATTGAGAACCCTTAATGACTGATTGTAGCCATATTTATTTCCGTTATTAGTAATAATATTTGCATTTACCTAAAAAAAAACAATGCAATTAACAATAGGGGATTACACGCCTACTTAGACGTGTAAAATTTCGCCCCACAATTGATATCAAACTAATACAACTACAAGTGTAATTCTGGCAACTTGGAATACAACAATACCAATTCTTATCCAATTTCCTTTTCAATCCAAGTTGTTAGCATGACATGATATCAAGTCGCAATCGATTATAACTACTATAATCTTCAAGTAAGCAACATGCGACGATTCTAAATACGACCAAATTGTAATCCAACTTCAAATGGCTAATATGTCATTTCGGATTTTAGGCTACAACAATCCATAACACTTATAAAACTTCAACACATATACTTCATGCTAGTAAAATGTAAGGCTAACAACAATATAAAATCTTGTAACACTTAAGAGACAAGATTATTACCTCAACGATTCTTAGTCCAACTTCAAATCCAAAGTCACTCCTTAGCACTTAGAGCCTCTTCTTGACACTTCAATCCACCACTTGAGACCCTTAGAATATCACAAACCACTTCCCTTAAATCTTCCAATCAAAACCTAGAAAAGCAACTGGTTTTCACCTTGCGACTAATACGAAAACGCTAATTTTCCGGGATCTTTCTATTGAGATACCCTTAAAATACACTTAGGAACCTTGGTTTAAAGTGGGGAGATTATTGGACAACAAACAAATTTTTTTTCTTTCTTGAAAGTGTGGAACCCGAGAGCACCTTGATGTGTTCATCCAATTTCTTGAAATTTTTCTAAGTATAGAAAGCTTGTCTTGCTACTAGTATACTTATATAGTAACATGGAGGGTTGAGATTAGCACAAATGTGTGGTTTGGATGAAGCTCTTCTAAATATCAAACTAGTGGTCCCATTGACTAAGTCAAATATATCAAGCTTTACTACTTGCAAGACTTGGTCTTCTAAACAATGGTCAAACGACCCTTTTGGCCATGCTATTTTCGTCCAAAGCTACTTAAGGGGGGTGACACGTGTCACCCTCCCATTCGTCACAATATTACGTTTTCCGAAAATTCCATAATTCCGATAAATTTTTACAAGTCTCAAATCTTAACATTTGGGATTCTCACGTACGTTCTTAAAACATGTCCTGTAAATTCGGGGTGTAACATTCTTCCCCCCTTAGAAATATTCGTCCCCGAATGTTCTTTCGGAGTCAAACTTATAATTAGCGACATAGTTTCTTTTTACCACCCCGACATACCAATAATGCCACACAAGGCCCTAATACCTTGCACACGCATATCCGTCCATCATAAGCCCAAAAGAGGTTATCTTTTCGTACTTCCAACTCCTTCTAACATATACATAGTCTCAATATAATCTGTTCATGACACTTAAACATACCACGACTTTATCATGCATACAAGTCTCTAAAGGGTCAAAGACATACCTGAAATCATATAGGCGGTTCAAAGGACCGCTAAAACTGGAAACTTCCACCACGACCTCTGTCACGGCCTGCCGGTGCATGAACATTCTGCCTAGCTATTGAAGGCGAAGAACCCGCAACTGATCTAGTAGACTGTGTTGTCCTACCAGGACCCCCTCTATACGGAAACTCTCTTAACATATGGCCTAGATGACCACAATAAAAACAAGCACCCGTACCAGCGCGACATACCCCCGAATGGAACCTACCACACTGGGCGCATTGAGGCAAAGGTGGCCTCGACTGACTGGAACCCCCATCTCCTTGAGACCCTGAAGCTCTAGAGACCTGACCGGCCCCTGCATTCCTGGGGTTGTAAAACCCCCCCGCCGGAAAACTGTGGAGGAGCACTCGGTGATGGCTACAATGTAGACCTAGTCTGCCTGAAATTTGTCCGCCTCAGCGCCACGAGACCGCTGCCCTGGCCCTCTTGGGGCTGAGTCAATCTGATCCTCTCTCTCTATCCTCTATCCTCGCGCATACGCTGCATCTCCGATAATATCCATACTCTGAAGGGCCACCCCAAGCATGCACGATAATCATATGGCGGTCTAGCCCGTCACATAACGATGAACTCTATCCGCCATGTCAGCTACAATGGTGTGCGCATACCTGGCCAAGGAGTCAAACTCTAGGCTGTACTCTCTGATAGTCCTCCCATTCTGCCTCAAAAACAAGAAACTATCAACACGGGCTCTCCTCATTTCAGGAGGCAAAAAGTGATCAAGAAAGGCCTCCGTGAACTCATCCCAAACTGCTGGACGAGCACCCACACCTCTCGACAGCTCCCAAGACTCAAACCAGTTCAACGCAATATCGCGTAACCGGTAAGAAGCTAACACAACTGACTCTCTCTCCGAGGCCCTAAGCACCTGCATAGTCCGCTGTAACTGACAAATAAACTCCTGCGGATCCTCCTTAGACCTCGAACCATAGAACTCGGGTGGACTACAACCCAGAAAATCCCGAATCCTCAAACTGTCGGCTCTAGGGTTAGCTACTCGCTCATCGTGCTGCCCTACCACTATGCTAGTCAATAGCCTGATCTGCTCTCCATAATCTCTAAACTCTGCCCCCGGCTGCGGATCTGGAGGCTCGGGTAGCGGAACCTCTGGAGCTACTGCCGCTCTCGGCTCCTCTAATATCGCCGGCGTGGCTGAACTCGCCGATCCGCCTACTACCTCAGGCATAGTCTGTGCCAGAGTCCTGGTAACCCTCTGCATAACACTAGTTGCTCCTGCTGTTGCCTTGCCCTTGTTACACCCCGTATTTACAGGACATGTTTTAAGAACGTACATAAGAACTCACAAGTGTTGAGAAGTGAGACTTGTAAAAATTTATCGGAATTATGAAATTGTCGAAAAACGTATTATTGTGACGAATGGGAGGGTGACATGTGTCACACCCCCTTATGGTTGCCTTGGAAGATTGGGACATGGCCAAAATGGTCATTGACCATAGTCTTAGATGGAAAGTCTTGCAAGTAGTGAGCTTGAGAATTTTGACTAAGTCAAAGGGTCCACTAGTCTTGATATTTAATAAGACTTCATCCAAAACACCCATTTGTTTACATCTTGACCCTCCATGTCCCTATATTATACTACTAGTAGCAAGACTAATGCCAACACTTAGAAAATTTTTCAAGAATCTCAAGAACCACAAGAGCTAGCTCTCGGGTTTGCTCACTCTCAACAACAAAAAAAATTTGTTTGTGATCCATTTAGCTCCACACTTTAACCCAAGGTTCTTGAGTGTATTGTAAGTGTATCTCAATAGAAAAATCTCAGAAAATGATAGTTTTCGTATTAGTCGCAAGGTGAAAACCTAGTTGCTTTCTAGGTTTTGATTGGAGATTTGAAGGAAATTTGTTGGTGTTGTTCTAAGGGTCTCAACTAGTGGATTGAAGTGTCTTCAAGAGGCTCTAAGTTACTAAGGAGCGACTTCGGATTTGGAGTTGGATTAAGATTCGTTGAGGTATAATCTTGTCTCTTAAAAGTGTTACAAGATTATTTATTTTGTTGTTAGCTTTACATGTTGCTAGCATGAAGTATATGTGTTGAAGTTTATAAGTATTATGGATTGCTTGTAGCCTTAGAATACCAAATGTAATGTAAGCCATGTGAAGTTGGATTACAATTTGATCGTTTACTAGAATCGTCGCATGTTACTTACGTGAAGATTATAGTAGTATAATCGATTGCGACTTGATATCATGTTATGCTAACAATTTGGATTGAAATGGAAATTGGATAAGAATTGGTATTGTTGTACTCAATATGGCCGAAATTGGACTAGTAGTTGTATTAGTTTGATATCTATTGTGGGCGGAATTTTACACGTCTAGTAGGCGTGTAATACCCTATTGTTGATTGCATTGTTTGGGCCTTAAATGTGGCGTGTTTGGTTATTGTATTCGACCTTGAAAAAGGTGGCAAAGTAAGTAGAAACAAAGGAGGTGCTGTCCGATTTTCCGTAGAATTTAGAGACTTTACACTTATAATATTCTACGTTTGAAGTAAGGCGTTAATAGACGTATTGTGGATATTATAGGTTGACATACTACGGGCGGGACATTGTACTTGGCAAGTGGTTTGAGCCGAAGAGGTATGTAGAACTTTTCCTATCTTTTGAGCATGACTAGTTGCACGTATATAGTACGGTAGACGTACAAGACCTTGATATCTTTTACTAGTTTTATGAATAGCCAAGTCGGGTGAGTTAGGAGATAACTCACTTCTTTGAAAGTATTAAGGATGTCTTAAGTTTTATTAAAGTTAAGGGACTTGAAGAGTTTTAAAGTATGTGATACTTGTTTCGTTTTAAACGTATAAGTCCCTTGGATAGGAAATTGTACTTGACTAAGGTATAAAGTGAATATAACGACTTTATGGGAAGTTGGTTATATTAGCTTTATGGAAAGATAAATGGCTTGATTTAATGAAAGGCAATTTGATTTTAAGGCATCAATTGCCTAAGGTTTTATAAGAAAATGAGTCACTTGATTTAGAAACCTAACTTTATTTCTAAAGGTATTGTGACTTGCCTTGAAATGTAATTTGGACTTGATACTATGGTTAATAGTATCTTGGAAGTTTTATACTAAAAAGAGTCATTTGTTTTAAAGAGTAGAAGTATGTAGTACTTTGGGTTATATTCCCGGATCTTTATAAAAGACATGTTAGTGCCTTAAGTAAACTAAAATGAGAGTGTATGTGAACAACGATAATAAGAAGTTAGGATTCTTAACTTGCTTATATATTGTATGATAGTCGGTTTGTGCTAGTGGTATATTATTCATTACGGGGTCATTCCGGGTTTGTAACATTGCATATTCCATGGATTTGCTACCCACGATGCGAGGAATACCTCATGCGTGTCCGCGAGGGCTTATGCGGGTGAAATAGTCCCGTGCGGTAGCACGCCTATGCGAGGAATACCTGCGAGTCGTAGGCTTATTGTCACGACCGAACCGGGCTCGTGGTGGTGCCTTACAGGGCACCTAAGTAGACATACATCCAGTTAACGGCGGAATATAAAACAAGACATGAAACAATTATGAAATGAAGCTGTTTATCGAAAAGATTGCCTTTCGGCATGTATATATACATCAAGAGTGAGCGATTACATCCCAACTTTACAACGGACTACAGGACCTGCAGGAATGTAAACAACTATGGCGGGACAGGGCCACCATACCACAGATGTACAAAATATCTACAACACGGGAGAAGCGTACCAAAAGTCGAGCCTCCGAGAAATGGGCTCGACATCGAGTAAGGATCCTAAGAACGAGGATCTACCACTGCTTCCACTTACATGCGGCATGAACGGCCCGAAGGAGGTCGATAACAGTACCAAGTATGTGAAGCGTAAAATCTTGAAATGAACTCAAAGCATTTTAAAACCACTTACAATTACAACCAATTCAACGCGCATAATGCGCGGCATAAACAAAAGCAAAAATAGATATAATGTATCGGTCTTTTCTAGGCGCTAATGATCGAAGCAAGGCCAATCGCCCGTAGTATCATTATGCGTGCCTAATCTGGAACTCTCGCGATCCGCATAGGTCACGCTGACCGCGTGAGGTATTCTCGCATCGGGGTAGCTAACGCGGCATCCTCCCGGACCCCGGTCGCGTAGTCACGTGGACGCGTAGGCCATATAGGCCGCATCGGCGTAACACACCGGAATGATCAATCACCGGAACTCCCGACTCGCGCATAGGTCACGGACCGCGTGAGGTATTCTCGCATAGAGGGTGGCAAGTCCTCGGCATCATAACAAGTCGGGGTATGTGATATAATAGCGAGATAACGGGCTTATCGTTTAACAGCGTAAGCACAACAAGAATAACCCCTTACACAAACATCACAAGACACTAACACACGTGGCATCATAACATGTTTACTTATCAAACCATCTTACTACATTTTTGAAATCAATACAAGACTTTCATAAACAAATAAGTAAGCCGTTCCTTTTATCTTTCTTACGTCGTTATACTAACTTCCCATAAAGCTAGTATAACTCTTAAGCTTTAAAACCAAGTATTACTCTTCTTTCAAAAATGATTCATAACTCTTTTGAAATATTTCCAAGATTCTTATCATTTAAAACTCAAGTCAAAAGACATCGAGTAAAACCAATTTTAGTTAACAGCGTCGTCACGTACTATATATATATTTTAAAAATATCATGCTCGAGAGGATAGGAAGAATCACATACCTCCTCGTGAAATCCACCGCCAAGTCGAATATGTCGTAGCGAGTATCAACCTATAATAGTCAAATACGTCTATCAACGTCTAGACTACTCTGTAGAATATTCTAAGCAGAAGGTCCTTTATTCTACGGAAAATTGGGCAGCATTTCCCTACCCGTCAAACTACACAAGTCTACTGTAAATACAGTCCTATGTAAGTACAATTCAATTCTCTTCTTTTATACCCTCCTTCTATATATCTTATACTTAATTCTGAACTACTACAATATGTAATCTCCAATTTCAATAGAAGGATAAAGATATTTACCTCGATAAGCCCAAAATTATCCAAGATTATATGTCGATCCTGAACAACGTTTAGCTCCTAATTTGCATGCTCCGATAGCTCCAAGAAACCCTTAGAAGTTTCCAAACAACTTCTACTTAATACTTCAACCAACTATGAAGATTTCCCTAGGGTTTCATTTTGTGACTAAAGGATATAAAGTAGTATTTCCGGGCTTTTAGTATAGAGGTAACTTTGGAATATAATAAGGGATTTAGGCTAAGGTATTTTGGAATAGTAACACTACTAGAAGACAATTTCCTACCAAAGGGGGGGGGTATTTCGACGAGAACAACAAGGAAGGAGGGGTGTGTTTCGGCGAGAGACTTCTCAAGGGGGGGGGGGGAGTTTTGGACGAGAGAGTAACTAAGGGGGAAGGATTTTGGAGACTTGGAAATTGTTTTTGTGGATGAAGAAGTCTTGCACATGAGGGGGGTATTTATAGAACAATTAAGGGCCAAGATTCAAGCAAGTGGAGGGTGTAGATTAAGTAGCTTGTGTGAGTGGAGTCTTCCACCAAGTGTCCACCACAATATTGGGACATATGTCCACCACAACATTGGAACATATGTCCACCACAACAAAGAGCCATGTGGCCATCCACTTGCCCCTCCAAAACCGTCCACACCTACCCCCACTAACCCAAAGAATTATCTTGCAAGACTTGACTATTTGACTTGTCCACTAGCCCACCATTTTCGTCCAACCATGCCACCTAAGGGTGACACATGTCGCCCTCCTATTGGTCCAAAATATTTCATCTCTCGGAAAAACCCGTAATTGGTTAAAATATTAAAACCGTAACATTTCCTTCACAAGGTTCGGAATCTTTTCTGTCGAAAGTTCAAAATTCCGTTCTTAACCTAATTAGGGCTTGTACAAACGTACGTACGTCCTCACATACATACTCTGGAAATACGGGGTATAACATTCTCCCCTCCTTAGAAACATTCGTCCCGAATGTTCCTTCTAGATTGGTCAAATCGAAAGCGACATAGCTCGCTACAATTTAAACAATTTGTAAATGCCACACAACACTTAAACACATATGAAAATTAAAACCAGCAAGTAGGAAAGGGAGTTACCTGGAGGTGTGGGGAATAAGTGAGGATACCTCTGCCTCATGTCCTCCTCTGCTTCCCACGTCATCTCCTCTCTGTTCTCGTTCCGCCATAAGACCTTGACGGAAACCACATCCTTTGTCATGACGCCTAACTTTGACGATCGAGTATCGCTATGGGACTCTCCTCATACGATAACCCCTCGGTCACCTGGACATCGTCAATCGGGTGCACTCTTGATGGATCCCCGATACATCTTCTCAGCATAGAAACATGAAAAACCGGATGCACTGCCTCCAGATCGGACGGCGGATCGACTCATAAGCAACCTTGCCTACCTGCGAACAATCGATAAGGCCCGATGTACCTTGGTGAGCTTCCTATCTTCCCAAACCTCATCACACCGCCATGGGTGACACCTTGAGAAAACCCAATCATCAACCTCAAACTCGGATCTGCGACGGCGATGATCGCATCGACTTACCGACTACGGCGATCGATAACGCGCTGGATAAGCTTCACCTTATCCACTGCCTGCTGTATCAAGTCCGGCCCAACCAACTAAACCTCGCCCACGTCAAACCAACCTATCGACGATCTGCGCACTTCCTCCCGTACAAGGCCTCGTAAGGCGCCATCGAATACTACTAGAGGAAAATGATCCTCGGCTACCACGAGTCAATAACACAGGCTCACATCATATCCTCAAATGCGGATAATGCGATCTGCTGTCCGTCTTAGGATGGAATGCGATGCGAGGCTCACTGCGTCCTAATCCGCCTGGAAAGACCTCGAAGTTAGCGTAAGCGGGCTCCTGCATGCGATATGATAGAAATAGGGACCCCATGCAGTCTCACGATCTCTCGGATGTAAAGTCTGGCATAATCCTCGGCCGAAAAAGTCGTCCTGACTGGAAGAAAGTGGGCTGATTTCGTCAGCCTGTCGACGATAACCCAGATAGAATCATGTTTCCTCGGAGTGCGAGGTAACCCTGTGATAAAGTCCATGTTGATCACCTCCCACTTCCAGGTCGGAATCTCTATCGCCTGCAACAACCCACCAGGCCTCTGGTGCTCTACCTTTACCTGCTGACAACATGGGCCTTTGAGCGACAAACTACGCAGCGTCCCTCTTAAGGCCCGTCCCACCAATACAGATCTTAGGTCGTGGTACATCTTTGTCGACCGGATGGATTGAGTAGCAGCTTGTGTGTGCTTCCCCTAGAACCTGCTGCTGAAGTCACGAAATATACGGAACACACACGCCCTCAAACCTTAGCACCCGATCGGTGCTACCTCAAGGACCACTTCGCCGGGAAGAGCCGTATCACGATACCGTGTCAAAATCGGATCCTCAATCTGTTGCCTCTTCACCTCCTCGATGATGGAAGACTCGGCAACCTCTCGAACTCGAACCCCACTTCTATCGAGAACCAATCATCGGACTCAGGCTCGCTAAGCGATGTAACTCGCGGACCATTCCTCATCTCTGGGCTGCACCGATAGACTCGCATCGACCTACGACTAAGGGCATACGCCACAATATTGGCCTTCCTGGGTACGGGATATCGACATCATAATCCTTGAGTAACTCTAACCACCGTCTCTGCCGTAAGTTGACTCCCGGTGAAGATATCTTGGAGGCTCTTGTGGTGCAGTGTAAATATCCACATGAACTCCATACAAATGTGCCTCAGGATCTTGAGTGTGAATCGCGCCAACTCAAATCATGGGTGGGGTAGTTCCTCTCATGTTTCTTAAGCTGTCGGGATGCGTGCGCTATAACCTTGCCCATTGCATCAACACACATCCAAGCCCGATGCGGCGCGTCACAATACACCACATGGCCGTCTAGACCTGCGGAAGAGTAAGAAGCTGGGCGGTCGTCGGCCTCTCCTTGATGGTGGAAACCACCTCACAAGAATCAGTCCACTGAAACTTAGCTCATGCGAGTCGGCTTAGTCAAGGTGCGAAATAGAAGCAAACTTCTCCACGAACCTCAGATAGTAACTGCAAGGCCGAAAGCTGCGCACTGGCCGGAGTAGTAGGTCTAGGCCAACTCATTGCCTCGATCTTGGCGTATCCACCGAATACCATGGCCCACAATGTGCCCAAGAAAAGCCACGAAAACCAAAACTCACATTTGGAAAACTTGGCGTACAAGCTGCTGTCTGGAGAACTCTCGGCCACGATCGCCAAATGCTCGCGTGCTCGCTCTGGCGAGAATAAACCAAGATGTCATCATTGAATACTATCACAAGCGTATCCAAAAATGGCTTGAACACTCGGTTCATCAAATCCATAAATACCGCCGGAGCATTGGTCAAACCGAAAGACATAACCACGAACTCATAGTGCGTGCAGGTCCGAATGCGATCCTAGGGACATCGCCTCTAACTCGCACCTTATGCTAGCCCGATCGCAGATCAATCTTGGAGACACATCTCGCACCACGCTAGTCGAACAAATCATCAATCACGGGAAGGGGGTATCATTCTTAATGGTCACTTTGTTCAGCGCTGTAATCAACACACGTGCGCGTCCGTCCTTCTTCTTGCGAACAATCTGGCGCTCCCGGGGAGAAACACTAGGCTGATGAAGCCCTTCTCCAACAAATCTCTCGGTGGTCCTTCAACTCTCTCAACTTGGCGGTGCCATTACGTATGGCGGAATGGATATGGCGAGTGTGCGGCGACATCGATACAAAACTCTATCTCCTCTCGGGAGAGGATGCAGAGGTCGATGCGGAAACACGTCCGGGAACTCGACTCTGGGCGGTGAAAATCTGGTGCTGCGACCTCGGTATCAAACACCGAATGAGATGGTAGATATACCCGCCGCACCATCTTCCAGCCTTGAGGTAAGAAATAAACCTACCGCCGGCGTCTGGTGTTCCTCCCACTCGATATGGCTCCCGAAAGCTGGAACCGTACCACTCTCTCCCTGCAGTCTACATTGGCATAGCAATAAGCTAGCCAATTCATACCCATGATCACATCAAAATAGGTCATACCCAACTCTATCAAGTCGGCTAGTGCGGCATTGCGTAAAGTCCTTTGGCAAGCCACATATACCGTAGAGCTACTGGCTGAATCACCCTGGCGTAGCTACCTCGAAAGGGTCTATGGACTCGGGCTCTATCCTATCCTACTAGAAACAAGGGAGATATATAGGGCCAGTAGAACCGGATCTATCAAGGCATACACATCACAACAAGAAGCGATAAAGTACTGCAGCGACGTCGGCGATGCCTCCCAGTCTGGCGGTGGGCCGGGCATAAATGCGATTCGAGGACGCTGGGCCAGGGACCCGTGCCACGACCTCTGCCGCGACCTGCTTTGGTCCATGAGTACCACGCCCTCGGGCGAGTAAGCGTAGGAGATGAAGACGGCAAAAGACCTGTGGTGACCCCTACCATCTGCGTTGCCTCGGTCGGACGGCTCGCATAGTGACCTGGCCGCAAGTGTAGCAAACTCGAGTAGTATCACAACTCCGGAATGGAATCTACCACATCGAACACCTGAGAGGACCTCGATCGGTTAGCACCTGCTACTGGAAGTCCAAAGTCACGGGGCACGATCGCCCCGAATACCACATGTCACGAAGGCGGTGTAGGAGTGCTACGAGTGGTTGTGGTGCAAATCTAGGCTAACTGCGAGGCCGTCCACCCCAAGAGCTACCAAAAGATCCTGCCGTCCTGGCCTTCTTCTGCTGCTGATATATGTCGATCCGTTGGCCTCTACGCTCCTCATATCCAAGTGCATGAGCCTGCATGCGGGCAATGTCCATGCCGGTGAAGAGCTACACCGAGCAAGACTACGCCAAATAATCATCTAGCGCGGTGGCGTGGCGGTGCACCTGTCCTCCATATCTGCTACCAGCGAGGACATATCGAGCCAACGAGTCGAACTCGCGTTGTACTCCGCATGCGCCCTCTGCGCCTCGGCGTCAAAAATCGTCGGCCCGTGCTCTCTCAATACGTGGCGGCAAGAAATGAGTGAGAAATGCCTCCGAGAACTCGTCCCATACTGCTGGAGGTGCATGCTCTCCCCGGGATAGCTCCCATGAATCAAACCAGTCGACTGCGGTATCATGCAGCCGATGTGAACCGAAGATCACGGACTCGGTCTCCGAAGCCTTGATCACTCTCATGATCATTCAGCGCTTCGGATGAACTCCTGCGGATCATCCTCGGGCCTCGACGTAGAACTGCGGCGGGCTACAACTCGAGAAAATCCGTAGCCTCAAACTATCCGACCTCGGGTGAACCACGAGTGCTGCTGGGCTGGGCTGCGCATCCGGCCTATCCTGCCGTATGCGGCCACAATCACGGCTAGTGGCGGGCCATCTCTCGTAACCCGTCTCCTCTGCTCCGGTGTGGGGTGAGCGCAGTCTTGTGGTCTCATCGACCGCTGCTGCGACTCTAAACCTGCTGAAATTTGGCGGCGTCGTGGAACTCGCCGTGCGAGGTATCGCCTCGGGTATGGCGATGCGAGCCCTCGTGGCCTCTGTGTCCTACTAGCGACTCCTCGGTGCCTTGCCCTACGGGCGGGTTGCCTTGCGTGGAGGCATAAGCGAGTGCAGAAAATAAATCGTTAGAGGGTCCGACTTATAACACGGCTCTAAGGCGCGATCTCGAGTGAGAAGAATGAAACCAATCCTAAATATCCTATAGCCTCACGATTATTGGTGTGGTGCACACACCGATAATCGAACTCTACTAGATGCGGTGTAGACACTTTCGGATTAAGCGCTCCGATACCACTTTTGTCACGACCCAACCGGGCGTGGCGGTGCCTACAGGGCACCTAAGTAGACATACATCGAGTAACGGCGGAATATAAAACAAGACATGAAACAATTATGAAATGAAAACAATTTATCCAAGAAAAGATTGCCTTTCGGCGTGTATATATACATCAGAGTGAGCGATTACATCCCAACTTTACAGCGGGACTACGACCTGCAGGAATGTAAACAATTATGGCGGGACGGGGCCATACCTGAATGTACAAAATATCTACAACACGGGGAGAGCGTGCAAAAGTCGAGACTCGGAGAAATGGGGCTCACGACACGAGTAAGGATCCTAAGAGCGAGGATCTACCACTGCTTTCACCTGCGGCATGACGCATCCCGAAGGAGAGTCGATCTAGCGGTACCAAGTATGTGGCGTAAAAATCTTGAAATGAACTCAAAGCATTTTAAAACCACACAAATACAACCAATTCAACGCGCATAATGCGCATCATGACAAGAGCAAAAATAGATATAATGTGGCGATCTTTTCTAGGCGCTAATGATCGAAGCAAGGCCAATCGCCCGTAGTATCATTATCGTTCCTAATCTGGAACTCCGCGATCGCATAGGTCACGCAGACCGCGTAGGTATTCCTCGCGCCGGGGTAGCTAACGCGACATCTCGCGGACCCCGAAGTCCGCGTAGTCTGTGGACGCGTAGGCCATATAGACCCGTCGGCGTAACACACCGGGTGATCAATCGTGGAACTCTGCGGCTCCGCATAGGTCACGCGGACCGCGTGAGGTATTCCTCGCATCGAGGTGGCAAGTCCTCGGCATCGTAACAAGTCGGGGTATGTGATATAATAGCGATCTGGCGGGCTTATCGTTTAACGGCGTAAGCATAACAAGAATAACCCGCTTACACAAACATCACAAGACACTAACACGTAGCATCATAACATGTTTACTTATCAAACCATCTTACTACACTTTAAATCAATACAAGACTTTCATAAACAAATAAGTAAACCGTTCCTTTTATCTTTCTTACGTCGTTATACCTAACTTTCCATAAAGCTAGTATAACTCTTAAGCTTTTTAAAACCAAGTATTACTCTTCTTTCAAAAATGATTCATAACTCTTTTGAAATATTTCCAAGATTCCTATCATTTAAAACTCAAGTCAAAAGACATCGAGTAAAACCAATTTTAGTTAACAGCGTCGTCTAGTACTATATATATATTTTAAAAATATCATGCTTAAGAGGATAGGAAGAATCACATACCTCATCGTGAAATCCACGCCAAGTCGAATATGTCGCGCATAGTATCAACCTATAATAGTCAAATCGTCTATCGCGTCTAGACTACTCTGTAGAATATTCTAAGCGAGAAGGTCCTTTATTCTACGGAAAATTGGGCGACATTTCCCTGCAGTCAAACTACACAAGTCTCTGTAAATACAGTCCTATGTAAATCAGATTCAATTCTCTTCTTTTATACCCTCCTTCTATATATCTTATACTTAATTCTGAACTACTACAATATGTAATATCCAATTTAAATAGAAGGATAAAGATATTTACCTCGATAAGCCCAAAATTATCCAAGATTATATGTCGATCTGAACAACGTTTAGCTCTAATTTGCGCTCAGGTAGCTCGAGAAACCCTTAGAAGTTTCCAAACAACTTCTACTTAATACTTGACCAACTATGAAGATTTCCTAGGGTTTCGTTTTGTGACTAAAGGATATAAAGTAGTATTCAGGGCTTTTAGTATAGAGGTAACTTTGGAATATAATAAGGGATTTAGGCTAAGGTATTTTGGAATAGTAACACTACTAGAAGACAATTTCCTACCAAGGGGGGGGGGGGGGGTATTTCGATGAGAACAACAAGGAAGGGGTGTGTTTAGTGAGACTTCTCGAGGAGGGAGTTTTGGACGAGAGAGTAACTAAGGGGGAAGGATTTTGGAGACTTGGAAATTGTTTTTGTGGATGAAGAAGTCTTGCACATTGTCACGACCCGATCCCGGGCCCGTGACTGGTGCCTTACCCGGGCACCCAAGTAGACATACATCAGAGTAATCAGCGGAAATATAAAAACAAGACATGAAACAATTATGAAATGTAACACAGTTTATCTTAGAAAAAGTTGCCTTTCGGCATATATATATGTACCAAGTCTGGCAGTTACATCCAACTTTACAACAGGACTACTGATCTCTAGGAATATAAACAACTATGGCGGGACAGGGACCCGCCATACCCTGAATGTACAAAATATCTACAACACCAGGGAGAGTCGTACCAAAAGTCGAGCCTCCGGAGAAATGGAGCTCCTGACACCAGAGTAAGGATCCTAAGAATGAGGATCTACCACCTGCTTCCCTTTACCTACGGCATGAGCAGCGTACCAGAAGGAGAGTCGACAACAGTACCAAGTATGTGAAATTGTAAATCTTGAAATGAAATCAAAGCATTTTTAAAACCATTTACAAATACAACCAGTTCAACGCGCATAGTGTCACGGCGTAAACAAGAACAAAATAGATATAAGGTAGCTTGGTCTTTTCTAGTGGTAATGATCGAGCAAGGCCAATCGCCCGTAGTATCATTATGCGAGCCTATTCTGGACTCCGCGATCGCGCATAGACCACCTAGGTCGCGTGAGGTATTCGCCGCATCGAGCGGCTAACGCGACATCGACTGGACTCCGTGGTCGCGTAGTCCACCGGACCGCGTAGGCCATATAGACCGCGTCGGGATAACACACGGAGTGATCATCACGGAACTCCGCGACTCCGCATAGGTCTGCGGACCCGCATGAGGTATTCCTCGCATCGGGGGCGGCTAACCCTCAGAATTTCAAGTCAGGGGTGTAAGTGATATAATATCAGCACAACTGCTTATCGTTAAACAACATAAGCACAACAAGGAACCACTTTACACAAACGTTACAAGACATTAACACACGTAGCATCATAATATGTCTACTTATCAAACCATCTTACTACACTTTCCAGAAATCAATACAAGGCTTTCATAAACACATAAGTAAACCGTTCCTTTTGTCTTTCTTAAGTCGTTATACCTAACTTCCCATAAAGCTAGTATAACTCTTAAGCTTTTTGTTTAAAAACCAAGTATTACTCTTCTTTAAAAAAAATGATTCGTAATTCTTTTGAAATACTTCAAGATTCTTATTATTTAAAACTCAAGTCAAAAGATATCAGTGTAAAACCAATTTTAGTTAACACAAGTACGTCTACCGTACTATATATATATATATCAAAATATCATGCTCAAGAGGATAGGAAGAATCACATACCTCCTCTGCGAAATCCACCTGCCAAGTCGAATATGTCGCGCGTAGAGTATCAACCTATAATAGTCAAATACGTCTATCAACGTCTAGACTACTCTGTAGAATATTCTAAGCAGAAGGTTCTTACTTCTACGGAAAATTGGGCAGCACTTCCCTACCGCCAAACTACACAAGTCTACTGTAAATACAGTCCTATGTAAGTACAGTTCAATCATCTTCTTTAGTATCCTTCTATATGATGTAATTACAGTTCAATTCTCTTCTTTAATATCCTTCAATGTAATTACAGTTCAATTCTCTTTTTTAATATCATACATATATCTTATACTCAATTCTAAACTTCTACAATATGTAATCTCCAATTACAATAGAAGGATAAGATTATTTACCTCGATAAGCCCAAAATTATCCAAGTTTAAATGTCGATCTGAACAACGTTTAGCTCACAATGCATGCGCTCATTCGCTCCAAGAAACCCTTAGAAGTTTCTACACAACTTCTACTTACTACTTCAACCAACAATGAAGATTATCCTAGGGTTTCGTTTTGCGACTAAAAGAAATATAGTAGTATTTCCAGGCTCTAAATATAGAGGTAACTTTGGAAATACTACAAGGGATTTTGGCTAAGGTATTTGGGAATAGTAACAATACTTTGGAGAGATTTTTCTCACAGGGAGGTGTTTGAATGAAAGCTATCAATAGGGAAGGAGTTTTGAGACTTGGAAATGTTTTTGTGGATGAAGAAGTCTTGCACTTAAGGGGTATTTATAGGACTTTCATTGGCGAAGATCGAGCATGTGGATGGTGTAGATTTGGACATGTGCAACCTTATCTATCTACTCCACAAATATCTAGCAAAACATTGACTAAATGTTTAAGGCCTTTAACATGGCAAAAACGTGCCAAGAATTCCCTCACCAAACCATCCACTTGAGGGTGACACATGTCGCCCTCTCGTTGGTCCAAAATATTTTATCTCTCGGAAAAATCCGTAAATTTTTTAAATGTCGAAAAGTAATTTTTCCTTCGCGAGTTCGGATTATTTTCCGTTATAAGTTCATAATTTAGCCCTTTGCCTAATTAAGGCTTAAACTTTTATGCGCCCTCGCGTACATACCACGGAAATACGAGGTATAACATTCTCCCTCAGAAACATGCGTCCGAATGTTCCTACCAGGCAGAATAACGATATAGTTCTTCAACTTAAGCGGTTTGCAAATTCCACACATGGCCACAATACAACACTTAAGCATATAAGTCAATTTAATCAACAAGTGCGAAAGTGAGTTACGGAGGTGTGGGGAATAAGTGAGGATACTTACGCCTCGTGTCTCTCCTCTGCTTCCCGTCATCTCCTCTGCGTGCTCGTTAGCCATAACACCTTGCGGAAGCCACATCCTTCGTCATGACGCCTAACGACGATCGGTATCGCTATGGGACTCTCCTCATACGATAACCCCTCGGTCACTGGACATCGTCGTCAGTGTACTACAGATGGATCCGTCGTCTCGCCGGCGTAAACATGAAAAACCGGATGCGCCTCCGGATCGGATGGCGAGATCCAGCTCATAGGAAACCTTGCCTACCTGCGAACAATCGATAAGGCCCGATGTACCTTGGTGAGCCCTTTCTTCCCAAACCTCATCACACCGCCGTGGTGGCACCTTGAAACGATCATCGACCTCAAACTCGGATCTGAAGCGGCGATGATCTGCATCGACCATGCGACTACGGTATCGATAACCGCTCTGGATAAGCTTCACCTTATCCGCTGCTGTATCAAGTGCGGTCCCACTAGCGCATCGCCCGTCAAACCAGCTATCGGCGTCTGCACTTCCTCCCATACAAGGCCTCGTAAGGCGCCATCGAATCTTGGGTGGTAGCTATTATTATCACGCCAAACTCAACTAGAGGCAAATGATCCTCCCGGCTACCCACGAAGTCAATAACACGGGCTCGTAGCATATCTAAAGTGTATGCGGATAGTGCGCTCACTTTGTCGTCCGTCTGAGGGTGGAATGCGATCGAGGCTCACTGCGTCCCTAATCCATACGGAAAGACCTCAGTTAGCCGTAGCGGGCTCGCCGGTCGAGATATGATAGAAATAGGGACCCGTGCGATCTCACGATCTCTCGGATGTAAAGTCGGCATAATCCTTGGCGAAAAAGTCGTCCTAGCGGAAGAAAGTGGGCTGATTTCGTCGACTGTCGGCGATAACGGATAGAATCATGCTTCCTCTTGAGTGCGAGGTAACCATGTGATAAAGTCCATGTTGATCACCTCCCACTTCCAGGTCGGGATCTCTATCGTCTGCAACAACCCACTAGGTCTCTGGTGCTCTACCTTTACCTGCTGACAACATGGGCACTGAGCAACAAACTCTGCAACGTCCCTCTTTAGGCCGTCCGCGATACGGATCTATGGTCGTGGTACATCTTTGTCGACCCGGATGGATAGAGTAACGGCGTGTGTGCTTCTAGAACCTTGCGAAGTCACGCAATATCACGGAACACACACGCCCTCAAACCTTAGCACCCCATGGTGCTACCTCAAAGGACCGCTTCCCGCCGCGAAGGCGGTATCGCGATGCAGTGTCAAGCAGGATCCTCAATGTTGCCTCTTCGCCTCCTCGGCGATGGAAGACTGGCAACCTTCGAACTTCGAACCCGCTGCTATCAGAACCAATCAATCGGACTCAGGCTCGCTAGCTGATGCAACTCGCGGACCATGCCCTCCTCTGCGCACACGTCTTATAGACTCCCGTCGACCTACGACTAAGGGCATCTACCGCGACATTGGCCTTCACGGGTGTTACGGGATATCGACATCATAATCCTTGAGTAACTCTAACCACCGTCTACGTAAGTTCGACTCCTGCGGTGAAGATATCTGGAGGCTCTTGTGGTGCGTGTAAATATCCATATGAACTCCATACAAATAGTGCCTCTATATCTTGGCGTGAATCACGCGCGACTCCAAATCATGGGTGGGGTAGTTCTCTCATCTTCTTAAGTGTCGGGATGCGTGCGCTATAACCTTACCTCTGCGTCAACACCGTCAAGCCCGATGTCGGCGTCACGATACACTACATAACCGTCTAGGCACATGGAAGAGTAAGCGGGCGGTCGTCGGCCTCTCCTTGATGGCGGAAACCACGCTCACAAGCATCCGTCCGCTGAAACTTAGCATGCGAGTCGGCTTAGTCAAAGGTGCCGAAATAGAAGCAAACTTCTCCACGAACCTCAGATAGTAACACTGAGGCCCGGAAACTGCGCACCTGCAGCCGGAGAAGTAGGTCTAGGCCAACATTGCCTCGATCTTGGCGTATCCGTCGAATACCATCGGCCCGACAATGTGCCCAGAAATGCCAGAAGTTAACCAAAACTCACGTTTGGAAAACTTGGCATACTGTGTTAGTCTGAAGAACTCGGCCTGATCGCCAAATGCTCGCGTATGCTCCTGCTCTGAGCGAGAATAAACCAAGATGTCATCGATGAATACTATCATAAACGTATCCAAAAATGGTTTGAACACTCGGTTCATCAAATCCATAAATACCGCCGGAGCATTGGTCAAATCGAAAGACATAACCCTGAACTCATAGTGCGTCTGGGTCAGGAATGCGATCTAGGGACATCCGCCTCTCTAACTCGCACATGATGATAGCTCGATCGCAGATCAATCTTTGAGAAACATCTCGCACCCTGTAACAGGTCGAACAAATCATCAATCCTAGGAAGGGGGTATCTGTTCTAATAGTCACCTTGTTCAGCTGTTTGTAATCAACACACATGCGCAGCGTCCCGTCCTTCTTCTTCACGAACAATCTGGCGCTCCCGGGAGAAACACTAGGCTGATGAAGCCGCTTCTCCCAAATCTCTCGGTGGTCCTTGACTCTCTCAACTCGGCGGTGTCGTTACGTATTGCGGAATGGATATGCGAGTGTGCAGCCAACGTCGATACAAAACTCTATCTCCCTCGGGAGGATACGGAGGTCGTGCGGAAACACATGCGGGAACTCTCGACTCACCGGTGAAAATCTGGTACCGCGACCTCGGTATCAAACACGAATGAGATGGTAGATATACCCGCCGCACCGTCTTCACAGCCGAGGTAAGAAATAAACCTACCGCCGGCGACACGGTGTTCCTCTCGCTCGATAGCAGCTCGAAGCTGGAACCGTACCACTCTCTCCATGCGGTCTACATTGGCGTAGCAAGCTAACCAATCCGTACCCATGATCACATGAAATCGGTCATATCGACTCTATCAAGTCGGCTAGGGTCGGCATTGCGTAAGGACAGGGCAAGCCCTATATACCGTAGAGCTACCAGAATCACCCGGCTGGCGTAGCTACCTCGAAAGGGTCTATGGACTCGAGCTCTATCCTATCCTACTAGCAATAAGGGAGATATATGGGGCCAGTAGAACAGGATCTATCAGCGCATACACGTCATACATACCGTGAAAACCACTGCAAGTTGAATATGTGTGCAGAGTCGACTATAATAGTCACGAGATATCTATCAAGGACTACTCGAAGGTCATTCTAAGCAGAGGGTTCACAATTCTATGGAAAGTTGGGCGTTACCTCCTGCGGTGAGCTATATAAGTCTCTTGTGAAAGCAGTCTATGTAAAATCTGATTTGATTATTCTTCTTTCAAACCCTGCGTTGTGGTAACAGTTCAATTCTATACGTGATATTCTTCTAAGTATTTATACTTATTCTTATACTATAACGGTAAGTATTCTCTAATTCAAAAAGAGGTTAGGATTATTACCTCGGTAAGCCCAATAATATCCTAGAAAAGTCGGCTGAGCAAGGTTTTGCTCACAAGTTGTATGCTCCAAGAACCTTAGAAGTTCTTCACAACTTCTACTAAGTACTAAGGTATTTGGGCTAGGGTATTTTGGGCATTATAACGATACAAGAAGGTAACTTTTCTACAAAGGGAGGGGGGGTAGATTTCGGCTAGGCTAGGGGGTAGGCTCCGGCCACACGCTACCTGAGGAGGGAAGAGGTGTTGGACGAAAAGCTTAAGGAGAGGAGAGGATTTTTAGACTTGGAAGATAACTTTGTGGATGAATAACTCTTCGTCTCTAAGGGGTATTTATAGCTCAAGCCTTGGCGACCAATGGCCAAGATGAAGACAAGTGCAAGGCAAGTGTAGGGTGAGGATTAACTAAACACAAATATCCTACCAACCCTTGACTTGTGCCTGAGGCACTGGCGTGCCTTGGCTCTCCAATTTCGTCCATGGGCGATTCAAGTCCACCAATGGGAGGTGCCAAGTGTTTCCCTCCGTTGGTCCAAAATGTTCGTCTCTCGGAAAAATCCGCTTAAAAATTAGAAATGGCATAGCGGAATTTTCCTACGGCGTGGAAAGCGTTTAGTCGAAAGCGATTCTTTAAGCGAGTTGTGCACAAAACGTCGAGGCTAACTTTAAAGCCAAACTTTTATGCGTATTCACTTACGTACATACTGCGGAAATACGGTATAACATTCTCCTCCTTAGAAACATTCGTCCCGAATGTTCCTTCTCAAACGATTATCGAAGAAGCTTAAGCGATTAGCAAATGCCACGACGCGGCAAAACAACACAGGCATAAATGATAATGGAAATTTACAAGTAGGAAAGTGAATTACTGGCGGTGTGGGAATAGGTGAGATACTTCGCCTCATGTCCTCCTCGGCTTCCGCGTCATCTCCTCCACGAGCTCGTTCGCCACAAGACTTTGGCGGAAGCGCGTCGTTCGTCGCGGCGCCTAACGACGATCGACTATCGCTATGGGAATCTCCTCATCGATAACCCCTCGGTCACACGGACATCGTCAATCGGGTGTACCCTAGATGGATCCCGATACATCTCCTCGGCATAGATCGTGAAACACGGATGCCTTTGCCTCCGGATCGGACGGCAGATCCAACTCGTGAGCAACCTTGCCTACCTGCGGACAATCGAAATGGCCCGATGTACCTTGGTGAGTTTCCCTTCTTCCGAATCTCATCACACCGCCATGGGTGACACCTTTAGGAAAAACCCAATCATCTCTGCGAACTCGGAGCCGGCGGCGATGATCTGCATCGACCACATGCGACTACGGTATCGATAGCCGCTCTCGGATAAACCGCCTTATCCCTTACTTTGTACCGTCTGGTCCCATTGGCGTCCTCGCCCATCGAACCAACCTATAGGCGATCTGCACTTCCTCCCATACAAGGCCTCGTAAGGCGCCATCCCGAATCTTTGGAGTGGTAGCTATTATTATCTGTGAACTCAACTAGAGGCAAATGATCCTCCCGACTACCTGAAGTCAATAACACGGGCTCGACATATCCTCGAGAGTGCGGATAGTGCGCTCTCTGCTGTCCCGTCTGCGTGGATGAAATGCGATACTCGGGCTCACTGCGTCCCTTAACCCTGCGGAAGGACCTCGAAGTTGGCGTAAAGCGGGCTCCACATGCGATATGATCGAAGTAGGGACTCCATGCGATCGGCGATCTCTCGGATGTAAAGTGCGGCATAATCCTCGGTAGAAAAAGTCGTCGGCGGGAAGAAAGTGGGCTGATTTAGTCGACTGTCGGCGATAACCCGTATAGAATCATGTCTCCTACGAGTGCGAGGTAATCACGTGATGAAGTCCATGTTGATTACCTCCCACTTCCGGTCGGGATCTCTATCGCTGTAACAAACCACGGGCCTGCGGTGCTCTACCTTACCTGCGACAACACGGGCGAGCTACGAACTGCAGCGTCCTCTTGAAGCCATCCGCGATACAGATCTAAGGTCGTGAGTACGTCTTGGTCGACCAGGATGGATAGAGTAGCAGCTGTGTGCTTCCCAGAACACTCTTGCCGAAGTCTGAAACATCACGGAACACGATGCGCCCTCAAACCTTAGCACCCGTGGTGCTACCTCAGACCACGCCTCGCGAAGAGGCGTATCGCGATATCGAATCAAGTGGATCTCGAGTATTGCCTCTTCGCCTCGCCGGCGATGGAAGACTTCGGCAACCTCGCGAACTCTAACCCAGCTATCGAATCAATCAAGCGGACACAAGGCTCGCTGGCGATGCAAATCACGAACCATGTCCCTCTCTCTGCTGCACATCGATGGGCTCGTCGACTACGACTAGGCGTACGCCGCAACGTTGGCCTTGGGTGGTACGGGATATCAACATCGTAATCCTTAAGCAACTCTAACCATAGTCTCTGTCGTAAGTTCGACTCCTCTGGTGAAGATATCTTGGAGGCTCTTGTGGTGCGTATAAATATCCGTGAACCCGTACAAATAGTGCCTCGGATCTTGGCGTGAATCACGGTGACTCCAAATCATGGGTGGGGTAGTTCCTCCGTGTTTCTTGGTGTCGGGATGCATATGTTATAACCACTGCCATCTTGCATCAACACATCCCAACCCGATGCGGCGCATCACGATACGACATAACCATACGGACCTGCGGAAGTAAGCGAAGGCGGTCGTCGGTCTCTCTTCGAAGCTGGAAACCACGCTCACAAGCATCGGTCACGAAACTTGTGCCTTACGAGTCGGCCTAGTCAATGGTGCGAGATAGAAGCAAACTTCTCCACGAACCGCCGATAATAACTGCGAGGCCCGGAAAGCTGCGAACCTGCAGCCGGAGTAGTAGGTGCAGGCCAAGTCTGGCCGCCGATCTTGGCGTATCCACTCGAATGCCATCGGCCCGAGCAATATGCCCGAAAGCGCCTTTGAAGTCAGCAAAACTCACGTTTGGAAAACTTGGCGTACAAGCTGCGATCTGGAGAAGCTGTCGGCCTGATCGCCGAATGCTCGCGTGCTCTGCTTTCGGCGAGAATAAACGAAGATATCATCGATGAACACTATCTGGCGTGTCCAAAAATGGTTTGAACACTTTCGGTTCATCAAATCCATGAATACTGCGGAGCATTGGTCAACAAAGACATGACCACTGAACTCATAATGCGTCTGGGTCGGAATGCGATCCAGGGACATCCGCCTCACGACACGAACGATGATAGCGACGCGGTCAATCTTGGAGAAACATCTCGCGCCACAGCTGGTCGAACAAATCATCAATCACGGGAAGGGGTATACGTTCTTAATGGTCACCTTGTTCGGTATGTAATCAACACATGCGCGGCGTCCGTCATAACTTCCGCGAACAATCTGGCGCCCCGGAAGCTGGGCCTAATGAAGCCGCTTCTCCGGCAAATCCCTCGGTGGTCCTTGACTCTCTCAACTCGGCGGGTGCCGTTACGTATGGCGGAATGGAAATAGGCGAGTATCGCAATATGTCAATACAAAACTCGATCTCCTCTCGGGAGGATGCGAGGTAAATGCAGGGAACACGTGCGGGAACTCGACTACGAGGGTGAAAATCTGGTGCGCGACCTCGATATCAAACACTCGAACTAGATGGTAGATATACCCTACGCACCATCTTCACAGCCTTGAGGTAGGAAATAAACCTACCACCGGCGTCTGTGCTCCTCGCTCAGCAATGGCTCGCCGAGAAGCTGGAACCATACTACTCTCTCTCTGCGGTCTACATTGGCATAGCAGAAGCTAGCCAATCCGTCCCATAATCACGTCGAAGTCAATCATCTCGACTCTATCAAGTCGGCGGTCGGCGGCGTAAATAGTCACGGGACAAGCCACATATACCGTAGAGCTACCGCTGAATCACCATTTGGCGTAGCTACCTCGAAAGGGTCTATGGACTCGGGCTCTATCCTATCCTACTAGCAACAAGGGAGATATATGGGGCCAGTAGAACCGGATCTATCAAGGCATAAACATCAAACCCAGCGATAAGGTACGTGGCGACATCGGTGAGGCCTCACGATCTGTCGGTGGACAAAGCATAAATGCGGTTACGAGGACGCTAGAAGCTGGACGAGCCACGACCTCGCGACCTGCTGACCCAGGCACCACGCCTCGGGGCGATAGCGTAGGAGATGATGAGCGGCAGCGAGAACTGAAGGTGAGCCACCGCGTGTGCCCGGTCGGACGATCCGCCGCAAAGTGACCTGCTGGCCACAGCGTAACAAGCTCAAAAGTAGTACCACGCTTCCGTAATGGGATCCCCGCGTCGGCCACCGGGGTGGTCCGTCGGCGATACCTCTGCTACTACGGGCGTCGAAGCCACAGGGGCCGATGCGCCCTCGAAAACTACGTTTGTCTTGAGGGCGGTGCGAGAGTGCTCTGGTGGCGTGGTGCGAATCTAGGCTGCTTCTTGAGGCCGCCCACGATAACCACGAAGACCCTCCGTCTGGCCTTAACCTGCTGCGTCGTCACTCGTGCGACCTCTGCGCTCGCCGCATCGAGGCGTGAGCTGCGTGCGGGTAATGTCCATACGGTGGAGAAACCCCGCCTGAGACTTCGGCCATATAGTCGTCTGGCAGGTGACATGGCGGTGCACCTATCCTCCGTATCTGCTGCCAATCTTTGGGACATATCGAGCCAAAGAATCAAACTCGACATTGTACTCACGGCGGTCGTCCTCTGCCTCGGCGGTAAAAATCTATCGGCCGCGCCCTCGCCGTCTGTGGAGGCGAAGTGAGTGAGAAAGCCTCGAGAACTCATCCCAGTAGGCTGAGGGCGCGTGCTCTCCCGGGATAACTCCGTGAATCAAACCAATCATTTGCGGTATCCACGCGGCCTATGTGAACCAAAGATCACGGACTCGGTCTCGGCATACGATCCTCTCAAAATCCTCTGAATCGGCGGATGAACTCTGCGGATCATCCTCGGCCTCGACCCGTAAAACTCGTGCTCTGACTCGAAGTCGTAGCCTCAAACTCTGCCTCGGGTGAGCAGATGCGGCCCGGGTGGGCTGGGCCCAGGCTGCCGCATCGGCCTCTCCTCGTGTCGGGCCTGACTTTAGCCAAAAGGTGGGCCGTCTCCTTGTGCCCTAACTCCTCGCCCGGTGTGGGGCGGGAGGTGTGGGTGCTGTGATCATTCTTTGAGGTGGCGGCGTCATAGAACTCGCCGTCTACGGTATAGGCGGGCACGAGCCCTCGTGACTCTGGGTGTCTGCTAGCGCTCCTCGCATTTGCCTTGCCGCCACGGGCGGGTTGCCTTACGTGGAGGCATAAGCATTACGAGGAAAGGAATACGTTAGAGGTCGACTATAACACGACTCTAAAGCACGATCTCGGAATGAGAAGAATGAAACCAATCTAAATATCCTATAGCCTCACGATTATTGGCGTGGTGCACAACGCGATAATCAAGACTCTACTAGATGCGATGCGTAGACACTTTTAGAGGATTAAGCGCTCGATACCACTTTTGTCACGACTGTTAGGGCGTGGTTGGTGCCTTCTGGGCACCCAGTAGTCATCATCGAGTAACGGCGGAAATATAAAGCAAGACATAAACGATTTATAAAATAAGACACGGTTTATGTGAGAAAACATCGCCTTCGGCGTATATATATAAAATCATGGTTTAGCGATTTACATCCGACCTTTGTACAACATGACTACAGACCTCTGAAATATACAACTATGGCGGGACGGGGCCCATACGTACCTGTATACAAAACTATCTACAATAGGAGATCATACCAAAAGTAGAGCCTCAGGAAGAGATGGAGCTCAGGCATGGCGTAGAGATCTAAGGATGCGGATCTAGCACTGCTTTGCCCTTACCTGCGGCATGAGCGCGGCCAGAGAGTCGATCTGACGGTACTAAGTATGCGAAAGCGTAAAGTACTTAAATGAAAACATATCATTTTTAAAACCGGTTTACAAATATGTGTGAAACAACGAGGAAAGCGCGTAGTGCATCCTCAAACAAGAGCAACGATAGGTAGCGCAATAGGTCTTGTCTAGGCTGCGAATGATCGAAAGCAGGGCCACTCGCCCGTATCGTCGATACGCAAGCCTAATCTGAACTCGAGTCGCGTAGGCCACTCGCGTGGGCGCGTGAGGTATAACCCGCGTCGAGGGTGCTACTCCTCGGCGTCGTCTGGACTCGTTGTCGCGTATGGCCACGTAGGCCGCGAGGTATAACCCGCATACTAACACCGGAACTCGTAGCTCGCATAGGCCCCCTGGACCAGCATGAGGTATTCCCGAATCATGGTCCCAGACCGCCTGAGTCTACCGCGTCGGAGGCGACTTAACGGTATCGTCTCGAGGTGAGTGATAGTATACTAACATAACGAACATCTTTAAACAACATAATCACAACAAGCATACTCTTTTTCACAAGCGTTACAAGACACTGCACACGTAGCATCATATCATGTCTGCTTATCAAACCGTCTTATTATTCTTTTCACGATTCAATATAAATGCATTATAAACACATGACAAATTGTTTCTTTTATCAATCTTAAGTGGTTATACTTAACCTCGTAAGGTTAGTATAACTCTTAAGCTTTTGTTTAAAACCAATTAGTCTTCTTCATTAAAAAAGATCCGGTATTCTTTAAAAATGCTTTCGGATCTTTATTATTGGGCTTAAGCGTGAGGCATTCAGTAAGTGTTATTCGAGCTTAAGCGTGAGGCATTCAGTAAGTGTTATCGGGCTTAAGCGGTGAGGCATTGCCATAAGTATTATTGAGCTTAAGTCAAAGACATTGCGTAGTTATATTTTAGTTAACACGTATCGTCTGTACTATATATATTGTAAAATATCATGCTTTAGGAAGAATCACATACATTCTCGTGAAAACCACTGCGAAGTTGAATATGCCGCGAGAGTCGACCTATAATAGTCACAGATATCTATCGAGGACTACTCTGAAGGTCATTCTAAGCAGAGGTTCACAATTCTATGGAAAGTTGGGCGGTACCTCCCTACCGGTGAGCTATATAAGTCTCTGTGAAAGCAGTCCTATGTAAATCTGATTTGATTATTCTTCTTTCAAACCCTTCTCGTGTGTGATTCAATTCTATCTGTGATATTCTTAAGTATTTATACTTATTCTTATACTATAACTTGATAAGTATTCTCTAATTCAAAGAGGGTTAGGATTATTACCTCGGTAAGCTGATAATATCCTAGAAAAGTCGCGCTGAGCAGGTTTTGCTCTAAGTTGTATGCTCAGAACCTTAGAAGTTCTTCACAACTTCTACTAAGTACTAAGGTATTTGGGCTAGGGTATTTTGGGCATTATAACGATACAAGAAGGTAACTTTTCTACCAAGGGAGGGGTAGATTTCGGCTAGGCTAGGGGGTAGGCTCTCGCCACGCTACCTGAGGAGGGAAGAGGTGTTGGGCGAAAAGCTTAAGGGAGAGGAGAGGATTTTTAGACTTGGAAGATAACTTTGTGGATGAATAACTCTTCATCTCTAAGGGGTATTTATAGCTCAAGCCTTGGCGAACCAATGGCGAAGATGAAGACAAGTGCAAGGCAAGTGTAGGGTGAGGATTAACTAAACACAAATATCCTACCAACCCTTGACTTGTGCACGAGGCACAAAGCGTGCCTTGGCTCTCCAATTTCGTCCATGGGCGATTCAAGTCCACCAATGGGAGGTGCCAAGTGTTGCCCTCCGTTGGTCCCAAAATGTTTAGTCTCTCGGAAAAATCCGCCAAAAATTAGAAATGGCATGGCGGAATTTTCCTACGAAGGCGTGGAAGCGTTTAGTCGGAAAACGATTCTTTAAGCGAGTTGTGCACAAAAAAACGTCCAAGGCTAACTTTAAAGCCAAACTTTTTGTACGTATTCCCT
This sequence comes from Przewalskia tangutica, assembly GCA_029844215.1. NCBI lineage: Eukaryota > Viridiplantae > Streptophyta > Magnoliopsida > Solanales > Solanaceae > Przewalskia > Przewalskia tangutica. The sequence goes on along the minus strand of JAQGDG010000196.1, from coordinate 14,029 downwards.
TACGTACATACTCTGGAAATACGGGGTATAACATACTTACTACTTCAACCAACAATGAAGATTATCCTAGGCTTTCGTTTTGCGACTAAAAGAAATATAGTAGTATTTCCGGGCTCTAAGTATAGAGGTAACTTTGAAAATACTACAAGGGATTTGGGCTAAGGTATTTGGGAATAGTAACAATACTTTGGAGAGATTTTTCTACCAAGGGGGGGGGGGGGGGGGGAGGTTTTTGGACGAAAGCTATCAAGAGGGGGAAGGAGTTTTTGAGACTTGGAAATGTTTTTGTGGATGAAGAAGTCTTTTACTTAAGGGGGGTATTTATAGGACTTTCAATGGCCAAGATCCAAGCATGTGGATGGTATAGATTTGGACATGTGCAACCTTATCTATCTACTCCACAAATATCTAGCAAAACATTGACTAAATGTTTAAGGCCTTTAACATGGCAAAAACGTGCCAATAATTCCCTCACCAAACCGTCCACTTGAGGGTGACACATGTCGTCCTCTCGTTGGTCCAAAATATTTTATCTCTCGGAAAAATCCGTAAAAATTTTAAATGTCGAAACCGTAATTTTTCCTTCGCAAGGTTCGGATTATTTTCCGTTAGAAGTTCATAATTTCGCCCTTTGCCTAATTAAGGCTTAAACTTTTGTACGTACGCCCTCACGTACATACCCTGGAAATACGGGGTATAACACACATGAGGGGGGTATTTATAGAACAATTAAGGGTCAAGATTCAAGCAAGTGGAGGGTGTAGATTAAGTAGCTTGTGTGAGTGGAGTCTTCCACCAAGTGTCCACCACAATATTGGGACATATGTCCACCACAACATTGGAACATATGTCCACCACAACAAAGAGCCATGTGGCCGTCAACGCCCCTCAAAAACCGTCCACGCTACCCCGCTATTGAAAGAATTATCTTGCAAGACTTGACTATTTGAATTGTCCACTAGCCCACCATTTTCGTCCAACCATGCCACCTAAGGGTGACACATGTCGCCCTCCTATTGGTCCAAAATATTTCATCTCTCGGAAAAACCCGTAATTGGTTAAAATATTAAAAACGTAACATTTCCTTCACAAGTTCGGAATCTTTTCCGTCGAAAGTTCACAATTTCGTTCTTAACCTAATTAGGGCTTGTACAAACGTACGTACGTCCTCACATACATACTCTGGAAATATGGGGTATAACACTTATGCGGGTGAAATAGTCCCATGCGAGGAATACCTCATGCGGGTCCACGCGACATATGCGGGTGAAATAGTCCCAGGAGTAGGATTGCTTAATGATCTATGGCGGGTGGTCTGCTTTGATCGTGAGCTTCTATTTTATATTGTAAGTATACTACTATTTACTCTGCATTGTTAGTAAGGCACGGTGTCTTGTAATTTGATTATCATACATGTCTCGGCTTTGTTTTAAACTTATGATGTAATTACAGTATTTTCCAGTTTTACATACTTAGTACATATTGTGTACTGACCCCCTACCTCGGGGGGATGCGTTCATGCGCGGTAGGGAGTAGCAGTGGTGGATCCTCATACTTAGGATCACTTATCGGGCGTCGAAGCTCCGTTTCTCGGAGGCTTGTCTTTTAGTCTGATCTTTCACGATGTTGTAGATTTATGTATATTGAGGGTATGGCGGGGCCTGTCCATACTTGTTATTATTCTAAGTGCAGTAGTCACATGTTGTGGTTTGAAATTTGTAAGAACCGAGTTATCTGATTTTGATTTTATTTATGCATATTTTATGGAAGGCGGCATTATCGGCTAGCCTGTGTTATTATTGTCTAAATGTTGTATGTTGAGTATGTTAATTTCTATTCTCGATGTATACGAGCGGAGTGCCGGGTAGGGCACGATCGTGGCCGAGGGTCGGAGTCGTGACAGCCCACGGGCCACAGTGGCCTTCAGTGGAGGCATAGCGGTTACATAAGAAAGTCGAGAGAGGATTGAACCTACTATGGCGGCTCTCTTGCGATCTCGAAGAGAAGAATGAAACCAATCCTAAATGTCTGCGACCTCACGATTATAGATGTGGTGCACAACACGCCGATAATCAAGACTCTACTAGAGGACCCGGGCATGGTGGTGCCCTACAGGCACCATGCAGTATCATCGAGAGATAATGTCGGAACATACATGAAACTTATAAAATAAAACAACAGAAATAAAACAACAGGTTAGCAGATGGGGCTACCTTACTGTACATACATATATAGCAAGCGATTGCCTCGCTTTCCTAAAGCTGACCCACACGATATTTGACTACAAACCTCTAGAGTTTTAACATAACAACGATGGCGGCGAGGCCCCGTCATACCACGAATATACATGAATCTACAACCTCGGAAGCTGTAAGAGATAAGCCTCGGAGCAAATGGAGCTTTCCCAAAAAGCGACGAGATCCTAAGAGTAAGGATCGACACATGCACCTAATACTGCGGGCATGAGCGCAGCCCAGAAGAAGTGCAATACAACGATCTAGAATATGGAATAGAAATAAGGTACATCAAACAAAACTTATCTGTATAAAAGCATGACAGGGGTAAATACCTGAACCTACCATGTCATTACCATCTCGTGAACTTAATCGTACCTTATTATCTTTTCCCATTTTTCAATAAAAGTTATAGTCACTTTCTTACGTACATACTTAAGGGAAAATCATCAAGTTCATTACCATATAACTTACTTACCTTGCATAACATAAACCGACCCTTTATGGAGGGGCGCTATCTTGCCGGCCCGATGGGGGCGGTAAAATCACATAGTCTGCCCGTAAGGTATCTTGCCGACCCAATGCGGGGCCTTGGTAAGATCGCGTAGTCGCCCGTAAAGGTATCTTGCGGCACATTCACGGGAAGCGGTAAGGTCACGTAGTGCGCCCGTAAAGGTATCTTGCCGGCCCGTTCACGGGGGCGGTAAGGTCGCATAGTGCGCCCGTAAAGGTATCTTGCCCGGCCCGTTCACGGGACCGCGGTAAGGTCGCATAGTGCGCCAATAAAGGTATCTTTGCTGGCCCGTTCTGCGACAGCGGTAGGTCACATAGTACGCCCGTAAGGTATCTTTGCGGCCCGTTCTGGGGCGCGGTAAGTCGCGTAGTGCGCCCGTAAGGTATCTTTGCCCGGCCCGATCTGGGGCCTTGGTAAAGTCATGTAGTCGCCCGTAAAGGTATCTTGCCGGCCCAATCTGGGACGCGGTAAAGTCATATAAAATTCGAAATTTAACTTGACGTACTCGTACCTCTGCTCGCTTCGTGACTCCTTTTCAAATAAAACTTCGAAGATACTAACAAGTAGTATCGAGTCATATCTCTTTTCAAGACCGGTCCTGATACCTTTTAGAAATACATTTACAGAACTAAATCAAGTGACTTCTTTCTTAAAAATCTTAAGCAATTGGTACCTTTGAAACAATTTGCCCTTCTTATTTGAAGTCGTTCTTTGTTTATAATACTGAAGAAAACCATTCTTTTAATCGTCCATAAAGTTGTTATAACCAACTTCCCATAAAGCCGTTATAACTCTTTATGTCTTAGACAAATTCATTCCTTTTATAACCAAGAGACTTATACTTTCAAATCGAGTTACACAACCTTTTAAAATACTCCAAGTCTCTTAACTTTAGAAATAAAGTTTCTTAATCTTTTAAGAATTCAAGGCTCTTAGTCTTAAAAACTTCATACGTAAACTCTTTTAAATTAAGTAACATATACTTTGGTGCGTGTGAATAAGTTATACTTATTTATAACGATCTTATTCAAGTAGCCATGATCTAGAAAATGTAATACAATTTTGTCTTATCTTAGTTTCTATGCAGATGGAGAATTCTACTCATTTAATATAATCGATTGTCATTCATTTTCCTTTATTAGCAGCTATGATGGCTTGCTCGATACTTATTCTCGTTTGTTAGTAAAATTAGCCAAGTCAACTTGGCTCCAAATACCTCTAACGTGTTCGCCACAGTAGTTCGGTATGTATGTGAGGGCGTGCGTGCGAGAATACAACTTGATAATTTTGGAAAGAAAGAAAGATGTGATTTTCGACGGAAAAGTTTAGGGTTTTGTGAAGGAAACAGGTTCGTTAATGGGACTTGGATTCCCAGAATTGGTATTGCGACGTCTTGGATGATATTAGAATTATGCGAGTTTATTTTCGGCCATGATCACGTGGGGCCCACGCGAGAAATTTACGGTTTTGTGGGGCCACTTTGTTTTGAGATTTTGGTATTTTGGATATTTTAGGAAGACAAAATATTTTGGGCCAGTCGGGGCGACACGTGTCACCCGTGGCACCTTGGCGAATTGGTGGGACAGTGGCTGGCAGCTTGTCCTTGGCCAAAAATAGCCATTACACTTGGAGCCTATTTTAGTTGGCCATGTAGTGTGGTGGGACCCACACACATGGCCCAATCTTGACCACACACTTGCATAGATCTTGACCGCTTGAATCCTACATAAATACCCCTTAGTTGATGACTAATTTTATTCCACACTTAAGCTTTCCAAGGCAAAAATATCACCTCATTTAGCTTATTTTCGTCCCCCACATGTGAAGAAAATACTTTTGTATTGTTGTATAAATCCCAAATACCTTAGCCTAGTATCCTAGTAGTATTCCAAAGTTATTTCAATCTTAGGAGCAGGAAATACTACTTTATTACAATAGTCATAAAAGCGAAACCACTAGAAAAATCTTCATAGCTTGGTTGAAGTGTTAAGAGAAGTTGTTTAGAAACTTCTAAGGGTTGCTTGGATCGGGTTGGAGCGTAAGGAATTGGAGCTAAACGTTGCTCAGGATCGACTTATTAATCTTGGATAATTTTGGGTTTATCGAGGTAATGATCCATGTCCCCCTATTGTAATTGGATATTACATGTTGTAGTAGTTATACTTGAGTATATTATGAGGATAGAAGTGTTACATCCCGTAGTTCCAGGGTATGTATGTGAGGACATACGTACGAGAATACGACATTAAAATTGGAATAGAAGAAAGATGTGATTTTTCGACGGAAAAGTTTTCGAACTTCGTGAAGGAAAGAGGTTTATTATTGAGAATTGGATTCTCAACTTTGGTATTTAAGACTTTAAGAACTTATAAGAATTATGGAATTTATATTTTACGGATTTGGTCATGTGGGGCCTTGAGAATTTTCGTTTTGTGGGACCCACGAAGGTTCTGAAAATTTTATGAGCGAATGAGAGGCGACATGTGGCACCGCCGTATGGTCTTGGGCGATTTAATGCAAGGATAGTATGGTCGTTTGACCATTGTGGATGAAAGTCTCGAGCTTGAGTGTATTGACGAGTCAACTTGTCCTTGGCCGTTATCCGTGTGATCTTCATCTGAGACACCCGTTTGTTTTAATCTTGACCCTCGTTGTTTTATATATACCCGACTAGTGCAAGACTTGCTCTTGACACTTAGAAAAATTTCAAGACTTGTCCTACATTTTTAGGTGCTCTCGGGTTTGCTCAAAAATCCACACAAAAAATTTAGTTTGTTGTCCAATATTCACAAGACTTAAACCACAGGTTCTAAGAGTGTTGTAAGGTTATCTCGATAGAAAGATCCGAGAAAAGTGGCGTTTCGTATTAGTCATGGCGGAAACTTAGGGAGTTCTTGACTTTGAATTGTAATCTTAAGGCTAAACATGCTAGTTTTGGATTAGGGTTCCAATAGCGATAAACTTATCAAACCTTATACTAAATACCTCATGCTTGCTAATATCATAACTACAATGATAAGTAAACCTTAATTGCTAAAACGACAAGATTATACCTTTACAAGCCCTTAAAAATTCCAAGATTCAAAGTCGCTCCTTAGCAAATTCTTAGCTCGTTTCCTTACGTTCCAAACCGCTCCAAGCACTCCTTAGAAGCCTATGAAGAACCCGTGCTTGAAGTTCCAACTTCAAAGTTGAAGAACTCCTTAAGTTTCCGCCTTGCGACTAATCACAACGCCGTTTTCGAAATCTTTCTATTGAGATATCGCACAAAACCCTTAGGGACATTGGGTTAAAGTCTTGTGGCTAATGGATCAAAACTACAAAATTTTGTGTGGGCAAGCATGTCAAACCCGAGAGCAACTATTGTGGACAAGAAAATGTTGTGATTTTTTTCTAAGTGTGGAAGACCATGTCTTGCTACTAGTGTAGTATATAAAACACATTGGAGGGCTTAGATTATCACAATTGTGTGGCTAGGATGAGGATCATTAATTAAGTAGCCAAGTGGACAAGTTGACCTTGGTCAACAATCTCAAGCTTTGAAGACTTGATATTTTACCATGGTCAATGACCATTTTACCCCTAATATTTTCGTCCAATACCATATATTAGGGGTACCAATTTCCAAGTCTTGATTCCTTACGTACATTCTCTTATACAAGTCCTGGACTTACGGGGTGTAACATTCTTCCCCGTAGAAACATTAGATCCGAATGTTAAGTCGATTGTCATGCTACACAAACTCGGCACAATCTCTATACTATGCCTATCAATCAATACTCCACAGACTAACGATGCCACATGGCGCGCTGCGTGTCGTAAACATATCGATGGACCTTCCGTCGCGACCCTATGTGGCTTCGAAGGTTCCGATCTTCTAAAACCGGGATCCTTAGAGGTTCCTTTATTTCTTACTTGTCATTCTTTCGTGCTTCTAAACTTATTTAGTAAGCGTCTGACGTCTCAAATATTGTTTACGTTTCCCCCGATCACAGGAGTTACTAACCAAACTTGGCCATATTTTTGCTTACATTCCGTTAAGGCTCTTACCGGTCCTTACGACCTAGTTAGGTGGAGCAGCGTCTGCGAACTCGTACAGCGATTAACTAAACTTGGGTCTGGCATCCTCGGGACCACCTGCATGCAGGACCATTTCTAGCGGCATCACCCCATTCCATACTCTAGGTTGACACGAAATGAGTCTATAACCGACCCGTCGTCACACTCGACTTCTCATTCTTAGTGGAATAAATCTCTCTCTTATCTCAGTACTTCTTACCACATCCCTATTCCTTAGAGGTTAGTCACATAAGCCAAAGTATTCCTCTTGTACAATCTTCCTATTGGTCTTACTGTCATGGGGCAATTACTGCTTGTGAACTCTGCGACTATAGCCTCGGTTCACTTACCTTCTTATCGACATTCTTAACTTTTCACTTTACTACTCAGGTATCCACCTCTGAGTACTATCACTACAGCTTGCTAGCAGCGGGGAAAACATATATGCTATGGAGAAATCTGAATCTATCAATGCGTATGTTTCAAAAGAATCGAGATATACAGCAACCCGTGCGATGTTGCCTCACGATCTGCTTGATGATCCACGTCATCTATGCGGTTGAAGGACCTCGAACTATAAACTCCACACGGCCTCTGCGGTGGTGACGTCTGAACACCACCTTGCGGGGGCCAGCAGTGTGGAGGAAGGGAACCAACTCTGCCTCGGAGGTGAGCCACCTTCTGGTGCTCTTTCTAAAAGGACATACCGCGAATATGGCGTCGGCCACAATAAAAACAAACACTTATGCCATATGGCATTTCCCAGTCAGCGCTTACCATCTGAAACAGCGAGGAATAGGTGGCCTCGTGAGAAATCCTGCGCTCCTCTGAGAACCTCGACCCACGGAGCTTGGACCGGCTCCTAAATACCTTGTGGGGTCGATCTCCCACGCAATGGGCTGCGGGGTATGTCTTGGGTGGTGGGACGAATATCTCACTCGTTGCTAAGTGCTCGTCCTAAAACTCACGGGATCTGGCCGGTCCTAGCCCTCTTCTGATCTCTCTTTGGCCCTCACCACTCAGTATACTGCTGTACTAGCGAATAACTTCCTATTTGGTGAAGCGTGCACCGTATCTTGGTCGATAACTTAATTGCTTCCTCGCGACTCTATAGTCTTCTCTAAGCGAAGCTGGAGGCTGCAGTCTTTGGGCCCTCAAAACTGGCGTGAAGAACTTCGCATTGCGGCCTGATATCCGGTATACCACAGGCATAAGCCTATCAACTCTCTGAGGCTAGCTAGTAGCTCACTGCTACTCGGCTTTGCCTACAGGTATTTGTTGCCCTCGCTTGGAGGCATAAGCGTAACATAACAATACGTCGAGAGGAATTATCTTACTAACACGGCTCTATGTACGATCTTAGAGTGAGAAGAATGAAACCAACTCTAAATGTCCTGTAGCCTCACTGTTTATGGGTGTGGCGCGCAACACACCGATAATCGAACTCTACTAGACACGGTGCGTGAACGTTACGGTGTTGCTGCGATACCACTCTGTCACGCCCGAACCCGGGCGTGGTGGTGCCACTGAGCACCCTTCTACCTTAACAACTAAGCAAGCGTGGAATTTAAATAACACTTTTTTTTTAAAACCAACATACGTGCGAGGCAAAGCCGACAAGGCTGCCGTATAATATCGTGAAAAGACATTACTGCGTGAGGTCGATCCACGTATGAATCTGGACCTCTAGAGTTATCTTGAACTATGGCCAGGACAAGGCCGTCGTACCCATGCTTGTACAAAAGCACATCTTGAAAGAACTTATACCAAAAGATAAACTCGAACGACGAAGGAGCTATCGAAAACTACGAGTGGTCTACACTGCCGATCGCAAGCAGCGTGCCTAAACTGCGACATGAGCGGCCCCGAAGGAGGTCGGTCTGAAGAATGTACCAAGTATGTGAAGCGATGAAATCTTGTAATGAAATCATATGAGTCTAAACAAAACAAGAGACATGTATGATAGCCACTACAATACATGATACATGTGATCATATCAGCGGGGGCGCGTGTCCTGAAGTCGTTACTAAATATAACCATGGGTCTCCGCCCATGTATCAATCATGCGAAGTGGAATCCTTCCTCAGCTGTCGTGATCCATGATAATCAAATAATAGTACTGTGCCTTACTAACAATGAGTAAATAGTAGTATACTCGATATAAACTAGGAAGCTTCGCGATCGAGAGAAGGACCGCGCCGCGATGTCGTTAAGCAATCTACTCTTGGGACTATTTCACCGCATAGGTCGCGTGGACCGCGTGAGGTATTCCTCGCATGGGAATATTTCACCCGCATAATCCCTTACGGACTCGCGTGAGGTATTCCTCGCATAAATTTGGACGCGCGTGGGACTATTTCACCGCGTAAGCCGCCACGGACGCGTGGTATTCCTCGCATCGTGGGTAGCAAATCCACGGAATATGCAAATGCCACAAACGGGAATGACCCGAAATGAATGATATACCACCTAGCACAAAACCGGCTAGTACCGGCACATAGGCGATTCTCGATTAAACAAGCCAAAGTACTTATCGAAACCGCGTGGAATAATTCTCAATTAATCAAGCCAAAGTACTTATCAAGGCACCAGACTAATTCTCAATTAATCAAGCCAAAGTACTTATCAAGGCACCTTAGAATAATTCTCAATTAATCAAGCCAAAGTACTTATCAAGGCGCAATTAGAATAATTCTCGATTAATCAAGCCAAAGTACTACGTGCGTGCGTTCTTTCAAAAGACTCATTTTTGTAATACCCCGAATACTAACACCGTAGTGTTACACCCCATATTCTGATGCATGCCTTAGAGCGTGCGTAAGAACTCTGAGTGTTAAGATTTGAAACTTGTAAAAATTTATCGAATTGTGAAATTGTCGAGCGTAATATTGTGTGAATGGGAGGCGACACTTGTCACCCTTATTGATGCCTTGGGCGAAAATAGGCATGGCCAAAATGGTCGTTGACCATAGTCTTAAGATGACAAAGTCTTCCTATTAATGAGCTTGAGTTTCTTGACCAAAGTCAAAGGTCCCAAAAGTCTTGATATTTTATAAGAGATCGTCAAACCACGATTGTTTGCATCTTGACCTACATTGCACTATATAATACTAGTAGTAGTAGACAAGCTAAAACACTTAGAAAATTTCACAAAAATTGAAGAACCATTGAGGGCTCTCGGGTTCTAGCACAAAGAAAGGAAAAAATTTGTTTCTTGTCCATTTGACTCCAGCACTTAAACGAGGTTCTTGAGGGTAGTGTAAACATATCTCAATAGAAAAATCTTGGAAAAGATGGTTTCTGGGTTAGTCGCAAAGCGAAAACCTAATGGTCTTTCTAGGTTTTGTTTGGAGAATTGAAGGATAATTGTTGGTGTTGTTCTAAGGAGTCTCAACAAGCGGATTGAAGTGTTTTGGAGAGGCTCTAAACTACTAGGGAAAGCGACTTGGTTGGAATTGGATTAAGAATCGTTAAGGTATAATCTTGTCTTTTAAAGGTGTTACAAGATTATATATTTTTATTGTTGTTGTTAGCTTTACTTGTTGCTAGAATGAAGTTGATATGTTGAAGTTATAAGTATTATGGAGTGCTTGTAGCTAAATCCGAAATGTTATATAAGCCACTTGAAAATTGGATTACTAATTGGTCGTTTATTAGAAATAAATGCATGTTACCTCTTAAAGATTATGGATTGTTATAATCAAATGCGACTTGATATCATGTTATGCTACCAATTTGGATTGAAATGGAAATTGGATAAGAATTGGTATTGTTGAACTCAAGATGGCCGAATTTGTACTTGTAGTTTGTAATAGTTGTTATTCATTTGTATTGGAATGCCTTTTATATTGTGGTGAGCCAATTGGGGCTGTATGGTTATTTATTTGTATTGGACTACCTTATAGATTGTGGTGAGCCATTTGGGGCTGTTTGGTTATTGTATTCGGCCTTGAAAAAGGTGGCAAAGTAAGTAGATACAAAGGAGGTCTTTGTCAGATTTTAGTAGAAGTTAGTGACTTGGAACTTAGGATATTCTACGTTTAAAGTAAGAGGTTAATGGACGTATTGTGGCCATTATAGGTTGAAGTACTAAGTATAGTGTATCCTACTTGAAGGATGGAATAGCTATCAAGATTGAAGTACTTTGGAGCATTTTGCTACGTGTATCGATGTCGTCGCGAGGTATGTGAACCTCTTCCTTCCTTTGGCATGATTCTATGTATGGAATATACTTGTGGTATCATTTCATGTTTCCTTCTACTCTTAGAAGTTAAGAGGTAGTTGGGTGATTTACTCTATGTAGAACTTTTCCTATCTTTGAGCATGACTAGTTGCACGTGTGTGCGGTGAGCGTCTGACACCTTGATATCCTTTACTAGTTTATTGAATGGCCAAGTCGGGTGAGTTAGGAGATTAACTAAAGCAACTTTGAAAGTATAAAGGATGTCTTAAGTTTTATTTAAAGTTAAGGGACTTGAAGAGTTTTAAATTATGTGATACTTGTTCCGTTTTAGACGTATAAGTCCCTTGGATAGGAAATTATATTTTTGGCTAAGGCATAAAGTGAATATAACGACTTTATGCCTTGTTGGTTATATTTGCTTTATGGAAAGATAAATGACTTGATTTTAGTAAAAAGGCAACTTGATTTTAAGGCATCAATTGCCTAAGGTTTTATAATAAAAGGAGTCACTCGATTTCTAAGGTTAAGAGACAAATTGTATTGTTGAAAGTTAAGAGAATTGATTTGAAAGTATATAATACTTGGTTTCAAAAAGTAGAAGTCTCTTGGTTACAAAAGGAAAGAGTTTTGTCTAAAACCATAAAGGGTTATAACGGCTTTATGGGAAGTTGATTATAACGGCTTTATGGAAAGTTAGGAGAATGATTTTCTCTAATAAAGTAATCAAAGAATTAACTTGTTTTAAGGAAGGGCAATGTGATTTAAAGGTATCACTTGCTTAAAGCTTTTATGTATGGGTCACTTGATTTAGAAGCCGAGAAATGTATTTCTAAAAGTATCGTGACTTATGTGAAATGTACCAAGCACGGATCTACGGGTTGTTAGTATCTTGGGGTTTTACACAAAAATGAGTCTCTTAAAAAGAATGTACGTACGTAGTACTTTGGCCTGTTTAATTGAGAATAATTCTATGTGATGCCTTGATTAGTACTTTGGCTTGATAAAATGAGAATAATTCTATGTGATGCCTTGATTAGTACTTTGGCTTGATAAAATGAGAATTATTCTATTGTGTGCCTTGATAAGTACTTTGGCTGGGTTAATTGAGAATTAGCCTATATGTGCTGGTGATAGCCTTTGAGTGCGAGTATTATGTTTTATTCGTTGCCGTGACTCGGTTGGAGGCGTGTCTTGTTATAAGTTGCTTGGGCGTCACCAAGCGGTGATGTGGGATTCCACGGGTATGCTTCCAGATTATTTGTAGTACTTAGGTTAAATTCTGGATTTTTATAAAAGACATGGTAGTGCTTATGTCTTGTTTGATGGTCAGTCGAGATAGGGTAAGATTATAAATGAGAGGCAAGCCCAGGCGTTATACCATACTAAGGGTAAGAGTATAAGTGAGGGTAAACCCCGAGAGGCATTACCACCTGCTTTATGTGTTGTTTGACGCCAGGTCGAGATAGGGTAAGAGTATAAATGAGGCAAGCCCAGGCGTTACTCCATACTCCGGGTAAGAGTATAAATGAGGGCCAAGCCAAGGCGTTATACCCCTGCTTTACCATTCTCGAGGTAAGAGTATAAATGAGGGTAACCCGAGAGCGTTATACCACTGCTTTGATTGATATTATGGGCGTGAGACCGTGGTTTATATTACACCTATAGGCATCAGCAGTGATGTGGGATTCCACGGGCATGAGATATATATATGTATTGTGTATGTATGCGCCCGGCGGTGAGGTGGGATGCCGCAGGCGCGTCACGTAGTTATATTTTACACATAGTTGTCGGCGGTGATGTGGGATTCCGCGGGCGGGAGATATATATATGTATTGTGTATGTATGCGCAAGCGGTGAGGTGGGGATGCCGCAGGCGCGTCACATGGTTATATTGACACTTATAGTCGGCGGTGATGGGATTCCACGGCCACGGCTTTGTTATTTTGTGTGACTTGATCGCGTCACGAATTGGGCGGGTAGTATATGCGTCCCTCGTAAAGGGCGGATTGTGTTATGAAAGATAAGTAAGTTATATGGTAATGAACTTAATGATTTTCCTAATCATGTACATAAGAATGTGACTATAACTTTTTGAAAATGGGAAAGATAATAAGCTACGATTAAGTTGAAGTGGTAATGACACGGCGAGGATACGGTATGTACTTTTATACTTGTCCTGTCATTCTTTATCTGATTATGATACATTTCTTGTATGTTATTCTGTTCCATCTTGATTTTGTTATCTGACCCGCTTGAGGGCTGCGTTCATGCCCGAGTTTTAGGTACCGTGTTGGTGATCCTTGCTCATAGGATCTCGGTTCGATTTGAGTAAAGCTCGTTGCTCGGAGCTTATCTCTTGTGCGGTTTCCACGAGGTGAAGTAGATTCATGTATATTCGAGGGTATGGCGGGGCCTGTCCCGCCCACGATTATTCGATTGTTATTCCTAAGTGCTGTGTTCACATATGTGGTTGAGGTAAAGCGGAGTTGTACTTTTGATTATGTTATATTATGGAAGGCGGCTGATCGGCTAACTTTTGTGATATTTTTATTTACACATGTGTTTATGTTGTGTATGTTCATTTGCTATTCTCGATGTATACTGAGCAGAGGTGCGGGTAGGGCACGATCGCGCCCGAGTCGGAGTCGTGACACGTAGTATCAGAGTGTGTCTATTTTCAAAGTAAGTTACTATGCTTTTAGAAACTCATTTCAAAGCTTGAAAGTAACTTCAAATTTTCACAATCTGGAAACATGCCCGTTAATCAAAATAGGCAACTTTCTAAACCTTAATAAAATCGTTATAACCAACTTCCATTAAAACGTTATAACCGCTTTGTGGTTTTTAGACAATTTCATTCTTTTTATAACCGGAGACTTATACTTAAAACCAGAGTATCCTGGCTTTCAGTCAAGTTCTTAACTTTGAAAATACTTGAGTCTCTTAATATTTAGAAAACAAGTTTCTTCTTTTTAAACCTCAAGTAACTCACTTTAAAACAAGTTACTTCTCTTAAATCATGTCATCTCTCCTCTTTTA